>QRFB01019856.1:0-19229 GCA_008931105.1 Oenanthe javanica
ATAACTGTCACATATATATTCTAGCTTCACATAACACAAAAAAATTCTGATACATTATTTCTTAAATAAAGATTGATAACAAATTTTAAAAAATTAGATCTGAATTTTGTTATGTGTTATTTTCATGAGTTGTATTTGCACTAATTTCTATGTTTCACTCGGATATAGATGGAAGAAAGGAAATGGGAGAATTTGAACTCAGATTGTTTGGCGAATGTATTTGGGAGATTATATCTAGAATCACTATTCTTGAATGTTCCATTTGTATGCAAGAAGTGGCACAAAGCACTTCTCAGCCCTTTGTGCTTGCAAATTCTTGTTTTTCCTGTTGACATTTGCCAGTCAAGATTAGCAGTTGCTTTTGATGCTGGGCGTCCTCTTAACATCTCAGGACTCATCAAGTTTGTTGTTGGCTGGAGCCAAGTTTGTTGTTCCAAACATGTGCTCCCAAATGGTACCACCATAATGGATCTCATATATGTTTCAGATCTGTAAGAATTTGTTTATTTCGAACTCAGTAATGCTTATTATTGAATAGTATAATGTAGTTTTTTATTTGTACTATGTAGTACAACTTTGATTAATCTTGAATTCTTTTAAAACCATATCTTTCAATTCTCTTTATCCATTTATTTTGCAGGTGTCCTAATTTGAAAACTCTGGTACTGCCATTTGATCCTCAATTGGGTTATTATGGGGACACTATTTCGAAACTCTTTGTCAAATGGAAGAGTTTGGAAGTGTTTGATGGCAGATTTTGCACCTGTCTGGATCAAATCATTGACAAAATTGGCCTTCTCTGTATGAATTTTGTTAGTCTTTGTATTGCAACTACAGAGATTGACAGCGATACATCATCTGCAATCGTGTCAAAACTTGCCAATATAAAAAGTCTTGAGTTCTAAAGAGGGCTTTTATTGGACAGGTACAACTAAAGATGTTACTGCTGGGATGCAAAGAACTTTCAGAGTGAAAGTTCGCAGTACGTTTATTAACTTTGACACTCGTCATCGAAAGTGAAATGAGGAATGAGGCTTGAATCAGAGGATTGATATTGGCTGCCTAAGTTTTGTTACTATTGTTGGTAATAATCAGTCGATGAAGCTTCTGCATTATCAAGTTTATTTGTAATTTCAAATTTTAATCTTTTGCTTGCAATGTCAATGGGACGAATCCTAGGATATTTATTATATACTAATTTGCCAAGTGCTTCAATCTCGTTGCAGATGCAGTACATCTATAAATCAACATTTTGACTATTGATGCAAATAAAATGTTTATAGCCGAATAAAAAAGGTATGCTAATATGTTTTATACCCAAATAAAAAAGTTTGTGAACAGGCCAAACGTTTCATTTTTTGCCTTGGGGCTTTTTTTTGTCGCCATTCTTGCATGAAAATATAATACTCCTTCCGTTCACTTTTACTTAATTTTTTGAAAAAAAAATGTTCTTAAATAATTGTTCATATGTTATTTCAATACTTTTTTTTTTATATTTTTCTAAAATTACCCCATACTTCTATTTCCCATATTTGACTCTACAATTCATTTTCAAATTTATTTCACTATCCAAGACCAGAGTTGCACGGTTCGGGGTACGGCCTAGGGATCTACGAACCAATTCGTTCGTACCGGAACACGGGTCGAAGTCGACCCAGTTCGCTGTGGTTCACGCTCAGTTCGCTAATTCCGGCGACTCCTCTGCACTCTGGCGAACCACGTCAAAATAGTATAAAATGGAAAGATAGAAGGAAAAATAAAAGAGTTTGGAAGATTTATTACATAAGATAGAAGATTTCTGCGCAAAAAGAAGATGAGGAAGAATGAGGCAGATGTAAAAAAATGAAGAAGGGATGAAAGCATAAGAGTGTGGAAGGTAGAAGATGAAGATGCTCATGCCTCGATATTGCCGTTTACCTTTTATGACTTGTGACTATGACAACACTCAATGACTCGTGTATAATACTCTAAGTCTCTAATGATGTACTACTTGTTTTTTTCATATAATTTAAATGTACAATGCCTAGTTATGTATTACTCCCTCCGTCATAAAAAGCTTTTCATGTTTTGACTTTTTGTACTGTTCATTGTAAGCGATTGACTACTAATTTACACATAATTTATAAGACAAAATATAGTCATGAGTGATTTTGTTTGATTCGTATTTGTGAGTACTTTAATACAGTAAAATTTTTATATTTAATACTAATACGAAATTAAAGATATTAACGATTAAAAAGTGTGTGTTGGCAAACGCGCACATGATTAACAGGAAAAGCTTTTAGAGACGGAGGGAGTATTATAAATCAAATTATATTGTTTATTTGTTTTTTTTATTATTTATTACCTTAAATGTGACATATAATATATTTATTGTATTTAAAAATTTAATAAGATAACCACAAATATAAAACCAAAATATTCTTGTAAAAAAACAAAATTTATTCAAAAAATTTATAAAATTTAAAATTATGACATAATTTTTAAAGTATATTACTATATAAAATTTATAAATTATGAATCAAATTATTATTAATTTTCATAAATACGATATACAATTTTTGCAATCTAAAATTTACTCATGTTTAATAACATAATGTTATTATAAGGGTACGATATATATATTCATTAAATTATATAATCATGTTTCTAAAAATCGGTGATTAATTTTTGTTCGGTAGCTCACCGAACTGATTAAATTTTTGATAATTCAATTAATCATTTCGATTAATGCCCGATTCATCCGATTAATCCATGTTTTGTGCCTTCACCATCTAATTCTGATTTCTGTTTTTTACAATACTATATGTAATAGTAAAATGCAAAATTATATTAGAAATTATATATTTTAAATTTTAAAATTATGTAAAATTTATAAATGATATAAAATTTTATTAATTTTAAAATTTAAGCCAACGAACTTATAAAATAGTAAAATGAAAAAATTATATATATAAATATTTTCATTTTAATAGTACTCCGTCCGTCCCAATTTATCTGCCATGTTTGACTTTTTGTGATCAAATTAACTTAGATTGAAAATTTCAAATATTGAAAAAATTCTAAAAATTATGTTATTAGAAAGTATATGTNCCATGTTTGACTTTTTGTGGTCAAATTAACTTAGATTGAAAATTTCAAATATTGAAAAAATTCTAAAAATTATGTTATTAGAAAGTATATGTAATTCACTTTAAAAGTAATTTTTAGTTTTTTTAAATTATAAACTAATAATTTTTAATTATCAATCAAAATTTGGTCAATTTGACCATAAAAAATCAAACATAACAGATAAATTGGGACAGAGAGAGTGTTATAATTTGTAATATAAATATTATACTTCAACAATATAAACTCATAAATAGTAAAATATATGAATTAAATGAATTGAAAGATAAAATATATCAATTATAATATAATTCATAAAAGATAAAATATATGATTGTGTGTAATCTTATATTTTATGTATATTATGATACACTCGACTAGATTTAGGTAACTTGACTATAAACTCATACGAATTAGAAAGACAATTGAAGTAACATGAATCAACTTTAAAATCAATCATTTCAAAAATTGAAATAAAATTACATTTTGGATGGTAGAAGTTGCATATTGTCTTTTTAAGAATTAAATTTTAAAAATGATATTTTAAATTATACTCCCTCTATTCTATAATAATCCGCGCAATATAAAATTTAAAAGTCAATCTAAGTTAATTTTGACCAATAATTAATAATTATTGGTAGGCATAAAAATTATGAAAAATATATCATTAAAAAATATAGTTGATTTACTATTAGATATAATTTTTAAATTTATAAAATTATTGACAAGTAATATAAAATTGGCAGTCAAACTTAAATAAGTTTGACTTTTAAAATTTGTAAACACCAAGTATATTCATGACGGAGGGAGTATAAAATAATCTACATAAGTGTTTTGATTGTAATTCAAATAAAATTGCTAACAAGCAAGAAAATGAAACTTTGATTAAATTTATTATTATTATTATTATTGTTAATAAAAAATGTAACAAGTAATCTAAATATCAAACGACACCATAAAGTTGCATCGATTCCTCTTACTTGTCTTCTATAAAACACAGATCACATAATAGATTGTGTACACCCTTTTAATATGCACACAGCCACTCAGCTAATACACTCATCTCTATATTTTATAGCCACATAGGAACTATGGCTTTTGGCAAATGATTAAAACGACCAGCTGAAGTACAACAATCTACCCAAGATGGTGAGGATGACAACGAAGACCACGAATATGAAGAATCACATCCAATTGAAAAAAGAATCAGGATTGAAGATGAAGATCAGGCCAGCACAAACCTAACATTAAAACCACTTCTTGCTGAAGTAGAGATACACAACAAAGCTAATGGAAAAAAGTATATAAAAGGGATCCTAAAATCGACCCGCGTACCCGATTCACGAGTCATAGTACTCGATTCATGGAAACTGGCGTTCCACGTATCCGAATCCGTACCACGTACCCAATCGACTTGCGAACTGTGCAACTCTGTCCAGGACATTGATTAAGGGCAAACATGAAAACAAGTCATATAATTAAATATTAAAATTAAATAAATATAATTTCAGTTCCTTAATGGGTTGATTGATGTGTTTGCCCCCCAACGGAGTCAATTGTTGTTAATGACTCCCCTCCCTAGTTTGGACAATGCTGCAGCAATGTTACAGCAAGAGGAATCACAACGAGATATTTTGCAAATTTCAAAGCCTGTTGACTGTGAAATGCGGGCTACGTTTAGCAAGAGGCCAAACGATAAAAATTTTTAGTTGCACAACTTGTGGTGGCAGAGGTCACATCAATGATAGGTGTTGGAGTGTAATTGGATACCCAAAGTGGCATACCAATTACAGCAGGAGTAACTCTGGAGGCAGCAATCCTGGACCTTCTCAAGTTTCAAGACCCAGAAGGAATAATAATGCTAGATCACAAGTAACTAGGATTGCAAATTCTGCTCATGTCTTTCAGCCAACAGATTCGTCCAAGGAAGTTACTGCGTCTGCATTTTCACCTCAGCAATTAGAGCAATTGGCTCAACTCCTGCATTTGTCACAGTTGCAATCAACTACAGTCAAACAGCCTATGGATGAAGCTCCTGAGAGTCCATTTTCTGGAATGATCAGCTTTCACAATGCTTCTACAAAGTCAAATGAGTGGATTATAGACTCTGGAGCATCAGATCACATGACGTCATACTTGCAAAACTTGACTTCTCCTGTCAAAGTTACAAACTCGCTTCATATTAATCTTCCTACTGGTGCTACCGCTGCAGTCACTCATACGGGTACTACTATTCTCTCCCGTATTTTATCTTTAGATAATGTTCAATGTGTGCCGTTTTTTAAAAAAAATTTGCTATCTGTTCAGAAATCCTCAAACATAATCATTGTGAAGTAAAATTTCTTCCATTATACTGCATTATACTTGATAGTAGTACTGAGACAATAAAGGCTAGCTGTTGATTAAATGAACACTTAAGGTCTCATACTTCGTGCATCAAGTGTCATAATGCATACACCTTAAACATAAATACATTTACTATTTGCATTACCGTCTTGGGCACATTCGTTTAGCTAAAATTCGCCAGATGTGCGAAAAACAATTTTCTCAACTACTGCACGAATTCATGTCTCCTGCCCCATGGCTAAGTTCACAAAACTTCCATTTCCTCTTGGTGAGTCTTATTCACTTAATAATTTTGATGTCATTCACATTGATGTTTGGGATCCGTACAAAGCCAACCACAGTTCACTATCAAGCAACAAAAATATTGTTACGATATCTTGTTGTTACTATACATCAAGGTATTCTCGTAGCCTCCTAAAGTGCAGCACAACTTACAGCTTACTGTGACAGCGATTGGGTAAGTTCCCGTTCACTAGGCATTCAACCTCTGGTTATTGTATCTTCATTGACCAATCTCCTATTTCCTGGAAAGCAAAAAAGCAGCAGGTTGTTGCACGAAGCTCAGCAGAAGCGGAATATCAGGTGTTGGGCCTCAATAATCCGGACTTATAATAAAAGGCTATTCACAGCAAGGCCCAAGAAGGATACATTTACAAGGATATAAAAGCAGCAACTAAGGGAGAAGAGAAGGGGGGGGGGACTCTGGCATAAACACTTGATAAACACGGATATCAAAGAAGGAGAACCTATATTCCAACATTTGGCTTTGGTAGTGTTTAATCTGACCTATTGCAATTCAAAGTGGGTGAAATTTCCTACCAATTCAACTAAACTCAATCGGTGAACCAAGTCAGTGCAGTCGGTGTGTTTATGCTTCACATTTTCTTCAAAATTGGTGTTCAAACGATAGAAACAAGGTGGAAATTAACCGATCTACAACTTTATAGAAGTGATTTGCTGGAATGAGCTTGGTTCGGTGGAAATCGACGGACCTAATTAAGCAATTTAGCCTCATCACTTCGCAAGTATATCTACGACTCAGTGAAACAATTAAATTGATGGTAAGGTTCCGTGTGAAATAGCTACCACGGCAAAGGTATGATGCTCTCTGGACTATATTTTATGATTGACACATATGGTTGTGTTACTGGAAATGACATAACTGCTCAGTGGTCTAGTTGCGCAAACAACTCCTTTGAAAAATCTACTATATGAATAATTTGCTGAGAGCTCATTCAAACTTCATTGCTTCAAGGCGCTTTTACATGAATAAATAGTTTACTAAAACTCTACATATTTATAAATTAAACTGAGGTTTACATTTGCATGAATTGTCTACTAAGTTATATGTAATTATGATTGGGATAATAAATTCATTCGTCCCTAAACTATTGGTGTTTTATTGTTTTAGTCCTTGAACTAAATATTCCAATATGCGGGTCCTTCAACTTTTGAATTTTCTGATTGAAGTCCTTCCGTCCAAATTTGACTTAACGGACGTTAGTCAACGCTGACGTGGCAGTTACGTGAAAATCAAAAATTCACCGATTGAATTCAAATTTTGATATGTTAATCTACGAGTGATTACAAGAACACAGGTGGTAAAAGTTTTCGATTTCGAGTTCACTAACGTATAGAAGTTTGCACTTTAATTTCAAGAACACGAAATAATAAGTTTTTTCCATACAGATTTCTATACGTTAGTGAACTCGAAATCGAAAACTTTTACCACCTGTGTTCTTGTAATCACTCGTAGATTAACATATCAAAATTTGAATTCAATCGGTGAATTTTTGATTTTCACGTAACTGCCACGTCAGCGTTGACTAACGTCCGTTAAGTCAAATTTGGACGGAAGGACTTCAATCAGAAAAATCAAAAGTTGAAGGACCCGCATATTGGAATATTTAGTTCAAGGACTAAAACAATAAAACACCAATAGTTCAGGGATGTATCAATTGATTTTCCCAATTATGATTACATTCTATCACATATAATTGTACATTTATGTTTCTAAATTGATACGTACCATTAAATGCACCGTATAATGCCACCAAATCGTGTTTGTTAAGGAATCCTTGTTACATTGCAATATCACTGTCTGATCTTTGCAAACTTTGCAGTCTCTTATCATTTCTGTTTATTTATCGACAGATTATAAGTTATAAGTTTATGTTAAAAATTGTTAAGTGTTGCAAGTATCTGAAACAATTGTGTGCATAAATGCATAATTATACTGCCTAATTGTGTATCTGAAACAATTGTGTGCCCCAAATTATACTGCATTCACGAGCTCAACAAATACTTGCGAACAAACAATATACAGAACTGCCTAATTGATCTATAATGGTATATCTGTTTTGGTAAATGCTACAAGTACTCCAAAGGAATTTAAGCAAGCTGAATATGCACAAGAATGCAGTGTGCTCTTGCAAATATATTTGGCAGGAAGTTTTGAATCCTGCACAAGTAACTGAAAATTGGGGCAATAGCTTCTGCAATAATGATTTATGACAACAAAGCAGAAACTACAAGAGCTTCGGATCCTGAAGACATTGAGAAGACTTTTGTGGAGCAATTCAAACCTCACTTGCCATTTCTGGTGAAAGAGCGATGAGTCGATAAGATCCATTCTCATATTGCATAATGATGAAGGCATACTATGGTGTGCCTTCAGGGATGCTAGGGAGTTCACCTATTAATCTCTCTTCTTGGGCTGTCATCTAAGAAACAACAGCAGTGTTGTCGCATTGCCTTCCCTTCTATTTCAGGAGAATGATGGATGGAAATGGGTCATCACAGTTGTTGGAGGTATACCTCTACTTGTTCAATTATCAGATGCATGATCCCCAAAAGCTAATGAAGATTCTGTAACAATCCTTGGAAACCTCTGTAATCACAGTGAAGAAAAGAGCATGTGTTGATATTGTTCCTACTTTATCATGGATATTTAAAAAGGGAAAATAAATTCATTCGTCCCTAAACTATTGGTGTTTTATTGTTTTAGTCCTTGAACTAAATATTCCAATATGCGGGTCCTTCAACTTTTGATTTTTCTGATTGAAGTCCTTCCGTCCAAATTTGACTTAACGGACGTTAGTCAACGCTGACGTGGCAGTTACGTGAAAATCAAAAATTCACCGATTGAATTCAAATTTTGATATGTTAATCTACGAGTGATTACAAGAACACAGGTGGTAAAAGTTTTCGATTTCGAGTTCACTAACGTATAGAAGTTTGCACTTTAATTTCAAGAACACGAAATAATAAGTTTTTTCCATACAGATTTCTATACGTTAGTGAACTCGAAATCGAAAACTTTTACCACCTGTGTTCTTGTAATCACTCGTAGATTAACATATCAAAATTTGAATTCAATCGGTGAATTTTTGATTTTCACGTAACTGCCACGTCAGCATTGACTAACGTCCGTTAAGTCAAATTTGGACGGAAGGACTTCAATCAGAAAAATCAAAAGTTGAAGGACCTGAATATTGGAATATTTAGTTCAAGGACTAAAATAATAAAACACCAATAGTTTAGGGACGAATGAATTTATTTTCCCTATTTAAAAATGAATGCTCTAACGGCAAAGAAATTGTTGCAAATACATTATAATCATCTAATCCACATACCAGATTCAACAGCCATTAATCAGCTCACAGCACTACTTACAAGTGACCTACAAAAACTGCCAGATACATGTAAAAAAATATTAAAGTTGTAAAATTGTGTGGAAGCTTTGGTTTCGAGGCTCGACTTCAGTTTCGCCTAATTTTTCTTCCGAACCGCTTCAAGCCCTGTAAAATCTTCCTCTAGTTGAAAATGTTGTCTGACAGAACTCCTCAGGATGGTTTTCCGACTTCAAAAACCTTGAATGTGTAGGCTGAAAAAGTATCCAAGGATGCTTGACGATTTTCAAGAAACTCCAAGTATCCAATGTAAACAAGCTATTAACTATCAAGTTCGATATGTGAATCTCCCAAGAACCTCTAAGTGAGGTTAATTCTCCAACAAAAACGTGCTATGGACCGCTAGGTACAAGCTGTGAATCTCTGAAGAGTCTGCATAGGAGGTCAATTCTTCAATTTTGGCGACAAAAAAAAAAAGCTGAAAAGGCCAAAGAATTCAAGCTCAAAAGGCCATAAATCTTGATAAAAAATTTCTCAAAAGGTCCTTGAACTTGAAAAATACAAACTCTAAAAACTCGCCAAGAGCGAATCCAAAGACCTGGCCAAGAACGAATCCGACATTGACAAATATAAGTCCTTGAACTCGACAAATATGACAAAGCTCAACACGGATCGACAAATACAAAACTGAAGTTAATTCAGCATCAGACAAATTATCTACACAATTGCTACAAAGCTAGTACTGTTCGGGCAATTATGTATAAGTATACAGCCCCTCAGAGGGAGGTAAATAAACGAGCTACAATTCAGTGAGTACAATCTATTAATCTCCAAAGGTACTTTCTGCAAGGTGAAATTTCCAACTAAGACAAACTACGAACTGCTCGATATGAGCTGTTAATCTCCAATCTACAGAGGCAGAGTCTAACTCCAATTTTGATGAAATATGAGCTGAAAAATACAAGTGTAGGCTCAAAGGCCCATAGAAGCTTGATAAAAAATGATCCCAAGAAGTCATTGAACTTGAAAAATAAAAGTTCAAAAGTCGCCAAGGGTGAATCCAAGAATTCACCAAGAAAGAAATTTACAAATTCACCGGAAGCAAATCTATGAACTCGCCAAAGCGAATCCTGAAACTCGAGAGTACAAGCATTTACGCTCGAAAAATATGACAAATCTCAGCACAAAAGCGGGTGAAAAGATTGACATAAACAGGCTCTAAACCCGGCCAAAATACAATTTCCAAGGCCCGTTATGTTCAATCTCAATGGCCTGAAAAAACGAGCTTAAAGCTCTGACAAACACGAGGCAAAAATAAGAGTCCAAACTCATAGTTCACAATCTCCTGATGCATCTGCTCGATTCAGTATTTATCAATAGAAGGATAACTACTTCTCAAGCTCATACGTCAAAAGTTGACATCCAATAAATAGAAAATACAGAATCTCAGTGTATGATATGGCATCTGGAAGAAGAGCTCGTTACAATCCTTAATGTACTTTGCTGCAAGGACTCATGTCATACAGATCGTCAATCCTCAATCAGCTCTGTAATTTATAACTTCAATCTCAGCAAATTTTAAATTCATCAATGATGAAATTTTCAACTCAAGATGTCTCTGCTACTTGTGATTCTGAGCAAGTGAATGTGTCACCTAATATGACTATAATTTGTACCCTCAAATGGAAGAATTCTGCTGCACGTACAATTGATAACGCTACAACCAAGAAGTCTACTGTTTTGAAGAGGGAGTCTACTCGATCCCTCCACTGTTCAGGCTTTCAGGAAGTTCCAATAGCTGACTAAGGCAGTTCATCCTTGCTGATTAAGTAGTCCCTCATATCATATGCTGCGGTCAAAGTATATGATGAACCAAAAGTCTGAGTTGTTCCTTCTATAATACAACATATTCTGTCAAATCTACTCCTAATGCAGCTCCTTAAGCTCTGAGCTCTATTCACTCGGCTGAAATCATACCAATTAGAAGCATTTATGGAGACACATCGGTGCCTTCTAGACTAAAAGAGAAAAAGAGGATGAAAAACAAGAAATACATATAGAATGGAAAAAAAGGGTTGTTGAGGTTTGAAGAAGAGAAAGAAAAAAAATCCTGCTGTTAGAACAGGGCCTTAAAGACACACAAAGAGCTGTATTGCAGATGGACCAGAGATTAAATTCATTGAAAGGTGCGGCAATAGTTTAAACCTAGTTCACCATCTAGAAAATTGTGCAGGCAATAAAAAGTGACTAATCTTGGATGAAAAGAGCAGTATAACAGAATTACCTGTGAGAAAGCTCAAAATCAAGGAATATCGACTCAATGAAGCAGATATATGCGCTAATGCTGCACTGTTGGTTGTAAATAATAGGCTGAAAACCAGAGGGTCCTGCTTTAACAATTCGACGGATATGTGTGTCTACAGTTGAAGTTTTACCACAAGTAGGTTTTAAAGTAGCTAAATCATCTCTTGATTCTACTGTTTGTTGAAAGTACTGCTCCAGGATTCAATGAATCTTCTGGTAAGTGCTACATGTTTCCTGTAATACCACCTAAAAAATTATTGGAGCTGAAGTCTAAAGGAGGTCAACTACAAAAGTCAGCGCAGCCTATGACATATTCGAAAGAAATCCAAGGCCAAGCAACAGTCTTTTGTTTGAGGCATGAATTCAGGATAATTTATGATGCTCCTATAAATCTAAATCTTCCACTAGCTCAACTTTTTAATGAAAAAGTTATTGGCGATTACTTCACCAGGAAGCAGAAATGTTTGCCACAGTCGCCTTAATTTGTGAATGATGACAAGCAAAAATACTAAGAAGCTTTTTTCAACCAGCCAAGTTGGTGATTCTTTGTACAGGCTACTTTCAGNAAAAAATACTACGAAGCTTTTTTCAACCAGCCAAGTTGGTGATTCTTTGTACAGGCTACTTTCATTTAATGGAGTTTGTTGCTGATTGCGAATTTAGCCGGACCAGTAGTTTCTTCAACGTATTTGAGGAGACTTGTGCAACCATGCAAGAAGCTCCTATCAAGCAAGGCGCGATGGAATTTTATTTTATTTGGGGATGTTCGGTGAAAGATACTCCTTAAGCTTCCCTTCTAAGAACTCGATCTTATCATTGCTCAAGGATTGAACCTTCTCGATCCCAAGAAACAAATGCCCAAGTTTTCATTTTACAATGAACTGATATATCTGGTAGAGTGTAGTGGGAATGGATTGCTGATTTTCATGATCATATTTCAGAAGACAAGGCAGCTGCTAGCTACAATGACTATCTGAGCACTTAGTTCAGTAATGTGCCTAACAGATTTAGAGAAAAGAGCCCCTTGCCGTGCAAATCTTCAAATCCAAGATTACAAGCAGTTCAAGATTATAGAGAAGACCTGAAGGACTTCACACTAGTTTGGGAGGACAAATGTTGGGCCTCAATAATCCGGACTTATAATAAAGCCCATTCACAGAAAGGCCCAAGAAGGATACATTTACAAGGATATAAAAGCAACAACTAAGGGAGAAGAGAAGGGGGGGGGGGGACNGGACAGTCAGGCTTATGTCATGGTCTTATCCATTATCTCATCCAATAGTTTAAATTGATCCTAGCAGCTGATTTCTATGTACGCAGAAATAGGATAGACAAAAGAATATAATTTTGAATCATATCTTCATCTGTGTTTATCATTCTGCATCATTATCTTCATTACATCTTAATCCATAAAATGGAGCAGTCATCAAGATGGAAGCAAGAAAGTGGAAGGATTTAAACTCGGATTGTTTGGTGAATGTGTTTAACAGATTAGATTTAGAAACGAGGTTATTGAATATTCCACTTGTATGCAAGCAGTGGTACCAAGCAATTCTTAACCCTTTGTCTTGGCAAATTCTTGTTTTTACTGAGAAATTATCCCAGACAAGATTAGCAGATCATGCATTTGAATGTACGGGATCGTTTATTAATATATCGGGATGTTCAAGTTTGTTGTTGACTGGAGAAAAGGGTGTCCTATTAAACTTGTGCTTCCTCAAAATATCAGCAAAGAGGATCTCATTTATGTTTCAGATGTGTAAGGATTTGCAAACTTCACAATTTTAGATTACTGGTTACTTTAACTTTTTCAAATTTCATCTAGCATTTTTTGTTATGTATGTTTCTGAATTCTTATCCTAATTCATTTCATTAAAATATTGCTGCAGATGTCCTTCATTGAAAATTCTGATACTGCCTTCTGAATTGACAGTCAATTTCAGGGGCATAGTTGATTACTGGGACACTGTTTCAGATCATATCATCAAATTGAAGAGTTTAGAGGTAATAAAACTTGAGAGTTGTACCTTCATGATGCAAATCATTGAGAAAAATCAGCCTTTACGGTAAGAATTTTTCTGGCCTTCTTATTGGACATTTATGCATTGACAATGAGCTAGAATCAACTATTGTGTCAAAACTTCCCACCATAAAGTATTTAGCTATAAGCAATGCCAGCCTTGAAAAGGAACATCTACAGGTTATTTTCCTAGGATGCAAGCAACTTGACCTGCTTTACGTTCGGAACTGTTTGGGATTTGATGAGGATGACGAAGAGATAATGAAGCTAGCTTCTCGAATTAAGCACTTCCGCTGTGAAGGTTGCAAAACCGAGTTTTGTTATGACGATAGTAGCTATATAGGTTATGACCGGGAATTTTTTTATGAAGATTGTGACGATCATATTGTCTATGATGAGGACTTTGTCTCTGGTGATTCCAATAGTGAGTAATTAAGATCATGAATCTTATGCTTGTAATGTCAATGCTTTGCAATTACATTGAAAATAATTGCTCTCTATATTTGAACCCTTTCTGCCCCTTGATGGTTCATTTGATGTCATGATGATCTCCGTTCATATGGTCTAGCAGCATAAACATCACCCGATATTTTAATTAATATTGCAAATAAAACGGAATTCTTGTATATTTACACTTGAAAAACACCGTTTAAGTGTTTGAAATGGAAAAAGGGTATCAAAATGACTGCCATGGGTTTTAGTAAACGTCAAGACTCTATAAATTGTTCCTAGAGGCTTGTTCATGAAAAATACATGGAGGCTTAATTGTTTATAAATATTATCACAAAATAAAATAAAATTTGCTAGATACATATTTATCCAGTATTCGGTTTCTCTAACCATAAGAAGGAACATCATGACACTATATTCTGCTAGATATATGCAGAAATACATGAAAATTTTCAGTCTAATTCTTCATTAATTATCTAGAGAAAGCTGATAGAATCTGTACCTCAGGTTAATTTTATGCATACAAGTCAAAATGCATTTTGAGAAATTGAAATTAACAAGGAATGCTTCATATAATCAACATCTTGAACTGAATAATATACTAGGATTTTCTACTCTCTCTCTTTTTTCTTCTCTAATAGAAATAAAATTTGATAAGATATATATGAGAACACATAACATGTTAATCGTGGTTCTTATCTTTCATATAGAACATTATGAACAATGTTTTCTTTATTTGTTATAGTTTAAGGTTAAGAATGAAATACAATGCTTCAGACGTTTGATTCAAATTTTAATTTTATCGAAACTTGGCAATACTCTGCTTATTGTCCAGAGAAGACAGTAGTTTTAAGAACATTTAATTAAAATACTATAACAATGTATGTGTTTTGGGAACATGTTTTATGAACGTATTGATTATCAAAGGTCTGACTTTGAGTGGAATGTAATATAGTTATAAAAAAATATTTTTCAAAACTTCTTTTTTCTAAATAAAAATTTAGATATTAAATTTTTATCTAGTAAAAGAAATTTTAAAAAATAATTTGTCTAAGTATGTTTTTTTATACGCATTAAACTACTTGCAAAAAAATCAAAAAGATAATTAAAGGGGACGAAGGGAGTGTCATCGATCGTTGAAATACCGGCCATAAGATTAGAGATATTCAGACAATTTAAACTCGAATTGAGATCCACTTCCATTTTGATAGCCTCTCACTCTTAGTTACTAGCTAGTACAAAGCACATACACTTAGAATATGAGAAATATGACTAAGTATAGAGTGATATTTATACAGCTAGCTAGTTGTAACTGAGAATCCAAAACTTGGAAAATTAACATGAGATATAAAAAAAATACAGATATACCAAATAGGTTTTGATCTTTAGTTGAAAATAGAACACAAAAGTTATATTGTGTTTATATTTGAGAATCAATTAGATTGTACGGATTTAAAGCAGTATATAGATATCTATTTCAAAACAATATACGGATTACGGATTTGAAGTGGTATACATATATCAATTTTAAAACTGCATACAGAAACTGTGTGCGGATTTTAATAGAAAAGAACAAAATTGTGTCGGATCGTATCTGATTGTGTATAAATCACATACTAACAATAACTATTTTATAGAAATCATTTTTGAATACTATTGTTTAACATGCTCAGTATAACTTATAATATCCCTCAGATATTAAAATTATGATATTTATATAAGAGAGTAAAGTTCTTAACAATAACTCGGAAAATTATGTGAGATATAAGTGTTTTTTAGTATAAAATAGTAATGACATTTTCTTAATTGCATATAATCTACAATAACACAATTGTGTATTTATATGAGATTTTTTTTAATCTCAAGGAAATTATATGAGATTTTTTTTAATCTCAAGGAAATTATATGAGATAATCTCATGACCAATCTCTTTATGTAATAATATTTATAATTTATTAGTTTATATCACGTGTGATGCATGTACTGTATTTTTTCTAATATTTTATTTATATAATTTGAATTTATTTTTATAACAATAATTCTAAATATTATATGTATTAATATTTTTTATATAAATTTTATTTTTATTTTGAAAAGATAATGTTTGTGGGTTTTGTTTTAAAATATATTTTAGTTAGTTGATTAATGTTTAAAATTAGGCTTAATAATTAATCAATAACAAATAATATTATCATAATATTTATTAGCTTTAAATAATGAGTTGTTATGTTTTTAAAATTTGATAAGATATATATGAGAACATAACATGTTAATCCTGGTTCTTATCCTTCATACAGAACATTATTAACAATGTGTTCTTTATTTGTTATAGTTTAATGTTAAGAATGAAGATACACTGATTCAGACATTTGATTCAAATTTTAATTTTAACGAAATTTGGCAATACTCTACTTATTGTCGGGAGAAGACAGAGTAGTTTTAGGAACATAAAAATAAATTACTATAACATTGTACGTATTTGAGGAACATGTATTATTAGCGTACTGATCGATTAACTGTCTTTGAGGGGAATGTAAATAGTAGTACCTGAACCAAACCTTCATATGTCTAAGGATACACTCTGCCTGTGACTCTGTCACAGAAGCATCAAAATCGACATAATTAAAAGAGATAATCAAATTAAGAACCTGCATTAGTGAATTAGACTATTAATTAGCATAACTACAACTTGTGTATAATTTAGTAGTGTTTACAACTAATAAAGATTAAGATGAAACAAGTGCCCTGATGTGTGCTCCACATTTCGAATCCCAGAAAATGATATATCTATGAGAACAAACAGGCTTAATGAAGCCTGAATCAACTGTAATGTGAGAAAATCCTAAGGACATATTAAACTAAAAACTACACCAATTAATTAACCTCTGCAGATGAACAACAATGTCCTTAGTTTATGTTAACTTCATAACTTGCATCTTTTCACTTGGACGTACTTCGTTTTGCTTTTTGTTGGTGATTCTTGGCACCTGTATGAACTCTTATAATCCCACCACCACAATTAGCTCCTCTGTTCCTATTCGAAATATCTTTGTCAATACAGTCATTACAGTATCATTTGGATCGACATTGATCAACTGTCTGAGTCCCACATTTTCCCACCCTTCCTGAGCAAAACAGCAATGAAATAGAACATGTAAATCATCCTCTGCATATCTTTGACACCATGAGCACACTGTAGTGATATTAACATTCTTTACTACTAATGCAGTCACCGCGGGCAAGCAGCTCCGACACACACGCCACAACAAATTTATGATTTTACCATGCATTCTCCCCTCGTATCCTCTTATAACAACTTCTCTCTGTGAAATCTCCTTTATCATCAAGAGACCAGAACCGCCCGTCTTCCCTTCTCCTTCCTGATAATGGGACCTGTTGTATGAGATTTCTATCTCTCTCATTAAACAAATCATTTAGAACATCCTCATCCCAACTATACTGATTCTCAGCTAACAGATTCTGAACTGTGGCATCTTTTAATTCATTTGGCATGTCAGTTGTGAGACAACCGTCTAATGAGTCAGGAAGCCATGGCACTTTCCAGATTTTCATACTCGTACCATTCCCAATTCTACGTCTGCACCCCTGTCGAAGTACTTCTTGAGCCTCAATCATACTTCGCCAAACGTAACTCGGGTTTACTCCAATATTAGCATTTAAATAATCTGTATTCGGGAAGTAACGTGCACGCATTAAACTTGCTTGTCACCAGTGGGCTTATATTATTGATAATCCTCCACGCTTGCTTTGCAAGCATTGCAATGTTAAAACTCCTTCATTTTTTAAATCCTAACCCACCATTCTCTTTAACATCACATAACCTCTCCCACGACATCCATTTAATCCCCTTATTTGAATTTCCACTCCCCCACCAGAAAGAGTTCATCCTTTTTTCAATTCCATCACAAACCTCCAGAGGAATTAAGAACATACTCATTCAAAAATTTGGTATAATGTTTAAAAATTAAGCTCAATAATTAATCAATAACGAATAATATTATCATAATATTTATTAGCTTTTAAATACTGAGTTAAGTTTTTAAAATTTGATAAGATATATATGAGAACATAACATGTTAACCGTGGTTCTTATCCTTTATTCAGAACATTATAAACAATATTTTCTTTATTTATTATAGTTTAATGTTTTTTTTGACAGGGTACGTTATAGTTTAATGTTAAGAATGAAGATACAATGGTTCAGACATTTGATTCAAATTTTAATTTTAACGAAATTTGGCAGTACTCTACTTATTGTCGGGAGAAGACAAAATAGTTTTAGGAATATAAAATTAAATTACTATAACAATGTACGTATTTTAGGAACATGTATTATTAGCATACTGATCGATTAACTGAGGTGTGTCTTTGAGGGGAATTTAAATAGTAGTATCTAAACCAAACCTTCATATGTCTAAGGGTACACTCTACGTGTGACTCTGTCATAGAAACATCAAAATCGACATAATTAAAAGAGATAATCAAATTAAGAACATGCATTAGTGAATTAGACTATTAATTAGCATAACTACGACTTGTGTATAATTTAGTAGTGTTTACAACTAATGAAGATTAGGATGAAACAAGTGCTCTGATATGTGCTCCTCATTTCTAATCCCAAAAAATGATATTTCTATGAGAACAAACAGGCTTAATGAAGCCTGAATCAACTGTAATGTGAGAAAATCCCAAGGACATATTAAACTAAAAACTACACCATCCTCTGCAGATAAACAACAATGTCCTTAATTTATGTTAACTTGCATCTTTTCACTTGGACTTCTTTTTGCTTTTTGTTGGTGATTCTTGGCACCGGTATGAACTCTTATATGTTCAGTTCTTGCCCAAACCCATTTAAACGTTTTTGTACAGCCTTTCCACCTGCACTTCAGGGGACGGTCATCAAGATGGACTTTTTGATGCTGGAGGAGATACTTGTGTGAGACAAAGTTCTTTCGACACCCCTTTACCGAGCAAATATTTCTTTCATGGACCGTCAGCTCTTGTCTGGAGCCAAAGCTCAACCTGCATCCCTCGATCTTATAATTTCATAAATATAAAATAATGGATTTTATAATAGTGTAAACATTAATATCAAAATTTCATAAATATAAAAAATATTACCTAGTGTTGGAGAAGAAGCGAAACTCAATTTTTTTGGAGCATTTTCTACATTGTTTTCTGCAATTAAAATTTATAAACCGGAAGTTATATATATGCAAAAATTCCATTGCCTAAATCTTAAATGTAGTAATTTGAGTCCTACATGTTAACAACATTTGCTACCATATATTCTACATAAAAATATTGTAGAACATATTACATGACATAAAATACTAATTTTTACA
>QRFB01019857.1:0-18156 GCA_008931105.1 Oenanthe javanica
CTCAAATCCATAAGTTTAGATATGTTTTAAGTCTAGATTCAGTTTTATTACAAGCACTATCTACATACATACTAAAACAACTAAATACCTGGGAGGCCCGAGAAGTGAGCGGTCCCAACACCCGTCTCTCGCTACGCTTGCTAGAACTGCTGGAATGGCTCATACTGATGGTCTGACGGGATTTAAATAAAAAGTAAGAGTGTGCCAAATAAATGCTTAGCAAGTATATGAACAATCGAAATGTAATCAAAATATGAGATCTGTACAGAGAATAAAATATAAAACAGTTTATTATAAAAACTGAACGATAAATAAATCATAGTTTATCGCAACTGAAACAATGCAGTATGTCATCAAAATGAATCAACTGCTCAAAATCAATATATAATAGCCACACATGCAATATGGATCGGATACACACAAATAAACACTATTGCCCACTGATCGGGTTTCAAAAGCAATAAGACCCATTTATAACTAATCGGTACATTTCTATACCCATAGATATAACAAGGATTTCAAATTATAGGTATCAAAATAAGCAAATAATGTTAGCCTATAGGAAGATGGATTAGTTACCATATCCTCCTCAAATGCTGGACTCTTATCTCTGAGCCTCTTACGTTAAAATTTCAAACCAATAGAGCAACCTAAATAAAATAAAGGTATGCTTAGTTTTAAATACAAATCATATCCTCATTATTTACTGCGATAACACACGATATGATGTGTTTATTATAGTCAACTTCCAATATTCAGAGTACGAATAACAAGTAACTCTGATGCATAGAATAAAAGAGGAATCATAAATATTTCTAAACAATAATTATTTATCATTATATGAATAATCGAAACAATAAAATAAAAGTGTTTAGGACGATCAAGGAGAAAATATTTGCCTGATATAGATGCGGTCGTAAGCTTGAATGAGTCGACTACACTGCCCGTCTCACGGTATCACCTTTTAATAATTCTTTAATCTGACACTTATGCGGTTGCTATGAGTCTGAACTATTGAGATCGAGTCCGCGTGTCTACATTTATAGTCAAATATAATACGGTACTTTAGTCCTTGAAGTACCTCATTATATTCTACGAGCGTGTATAACTTAATTAAAATTATATACTTATCCCAGACATATTCCTATTAATAAGAAAACTCACATCACACCTAACAAACCAATAAATAAAAAATATAAACTCAACTATCAACTAATCCTCAAACAACCAATTAACCATCGAGACTCGATTATAACACATCAATTAATCCCCGGAACACAAATATAAATAAACAATTAATCCTTAAGACACGAATATAAATAAACAATTAATTCTCGAGACAACCAATTAATCCTTGAACGAAAAGGAATAAAAACTAACAATTCTAATTCATAATTTAAACTTATAACGTCTACCATTGATGACGTTATCAAATTAAACAATTAAACACAACATTAAACATTTAATTTTTTTTAATCAAATAATACTTGAAATCTGAAATAAATATCCTATTACAAGAAATTTTTTGGAAATAAGGTTTTTGTAAAATGAACTTTTTCCGGGGTCACAACCTCTCAAAATCAATCTTAAACAATACAATCCAACTATACTAAAATAAAATAAACAAATTTAACCACAAAACAAATTATACATATACACATAAAATTGTCAAAAACGGAGAACACAATCTTCTAAATCCAAAAATTCGGCTAACAGTTAACTATTTGTAATATAAAAATAATTTCTAAAAATCATGAAATTAATATATATATATAAACTAGCATGCCCGAATATTTACAAGCGTCAAGTCAGAATCTTTAAAATCTTACAATAAGATCAATTACGGACACCCTACAAGTTTTTTTGATGGCCGGAGAAATCCGAAATTAATACACATACATATACACGTGCTGTATTAGCTCCTAGTTTGATCACCATTATCAAATCCATTTTCTACACTCCTAAATAAATTAAAAAGGAAAATCTATCCAGAAAATAATCTTCTAAAAAATTATACAAATTTATATCTATGCGTAGGTTTTAAAACGCTGTTTATTTATATATATAGATATCGAAGATTGGATGCGTGATTTGTAAGTAATGAATTTTAAAAATTTTAAATATATAAATATACGTACCGCATAAGAGCAGCAACTGGCTGAGGAAGAGGGGGAGGGAGACGCGCACATGTTTAACAGGGGTTGGGGCTGATTGATTATGATTGTACGTGTGTGTGTAATGGCTGAAAACAGAACAGGGGAGACAGAAGAAAATAAGAGGGGAAGGTTGAGAATTTGAATTTGGGGTTTGGGTAGTGTAGGTTTATAAAATATATACTATATATATTTAAAACATTTAAAATTTTTTAAATTTTATAAAATTATATTTTCTAAAATCAGTTAATATCATGTTTAATTTTTAAATAATTTTAAATAATCTCAAAAATCATATAAAAATATTTTGGGGAAAAATATAAATTTTATTTCTTTTAAAACGAATTAAAAATAATAACTTTCAAAATATTTAAATATTCTGAATGTTCAAAAATATAAAAATACTAAATTTTGAATATTCAAATAATTACTCCAAATAAAATTTTCACCCGAAGAAAAATACAGACTCGAGATACTGACCCGATTAGTAAAATAATATAAAACTTTTAAACCGAACTCAGCTCCGCTGAACCAAAAATAATTTCCAAAATAATAATAAAACTATGGAAATGCATTCAATTGTAATAAAATATAAAATTTTTATTCCTACTCCTTTATGAAAAATCAATAAAATATTTAAATAATAAAAATAAATTTTGAAAAATGTCCGGGTTGTCACATATGCAGACTCTATGAATTATGTATATAATCTACGGAATTTTAAATCAAATACGATCAATGAAAATCAATGCATTATTAATAATAACTTTAAATATGAATTGAATACACCCCTTTAATACTTACCAAAATATTTGTTATTTTAAGTTTTTTAAGGTATATAACAAATATAAGTTCATAAAGTATTTGTTAAATATTTATTTTTAAATTAAAAATTAATATATTAATATTTATTTATATTAGAAAACTTAAAAAATAATTATTAACATTATATTTTTATGTATTTTACAATATATATAAAAATTAAATAATAAATATTTTGAAATATAAATAGCACTAATGCAGAGCATTTAAGACCAAGTGAATACAAGTATTGATCATAATTATAATTAATATGTGTCCAACAACAAAAAACTTGTAAACAATATCAAAATTCATTGATGACTATCGACTATAGTATATTGGTGTGAGGATAATTATTGAAGTGTTGTTACACAGCCATTAGTTGGTTTACGTTCATAGGAGTTACATATTTGGAACTGCTAAAGATGAGGTCAACAAACATGCTAGCAGCCCTCTGGGTGGGATGGTAGAGATCCCAAAACAAATGGTCATTTCTATTTGGGCAATATGTTGAAATGGGTATGCATGGAACTTTTGCTTTTAGCTGCCCCAGCCCACAACATGCAGCCTTCACCTCTGTAAAACCTGCCAATTAAATCAAATATTCAGCCTTTCCGCTAATACCGGGTAGCATACTAGCATCTCGTAAAAGTGGTTAACTATCAAAGTGGTCACTGAACTGGAGGACTAATATCACTTTTATCACTGAACTCAATGACATATTATTTGAATTATTTAAGTTTTCATAAATATCATATTGTAAATTCTAAATGTGTATTCGAGAATTGATAATATCATTTTTTTTGAGTTCTACATATTTGTTTTACATGTTATAATTACCGAACGAAACTTATAAATTCTAGTATTTTTGGTAATATTTTCAAAATTTATGAACTTACTTTACTATTTTTTATTAATTTTATAATTTTTTCTTTTGATTTATTATTTTAAAAATAATTAAACATAATAAAACTCATTTTCTTTGTAAAATATAATCCACGAACGTAAATTTATATGTGGTATGAGTTTTAATGATTTATTCAAAATTTAATAATTTTTAAAAATATTTATACCCATTTTTTTAATGTAAGAGTTACTAATATGATATTTATACCAACTTAAATGATGAAAATGATACCTCGTTGAGATTGATGACAAAAATGATATTATATTTTCACTTGAGTGACCACTTTGATATTTAACCCCTCATAAAAGACAATAGGATGTGGGTTAATTAAAAACCAGTCATAAATTAAAAAAAAAAATTAATCTTTAAATTATTTATAAAATGAAAAATAGGATATATATATCCAGAGGCAGAGCTAACTCCCTTGAATATTTTTCTTTAATGTTGTATTTATTCATAAATTGTATAAATTAAAGTTGACCATTTTTAAATTTCAAAATAAATTAGAAGATATGGGTCCTCGTCTAACAATCAATTGTTATAACCATCCATTCGCGCTTTTTCCGCAAATAATATTAACATGGGAAAATTTTGTGATTCCAAGATGGCCACGTTATTTACCCGTGCTTCTCGTAGGGTTTCTAGGTTTTTTTGATACCCACTAAAAAAACGCGGATAGATTTTTGTGAACAATTGCATGTTCCGAATCAGTTGCTTAATTTAGCTAAATATATACTCCCTCCATCCCACCCAATTGTTTATAATTGAGTTGGGCACGAAGGTTAAGAAAATAGATATGATAATGGTGAAAATTGAGAATAGTGGGTGAAGTGGTGGGATCAATCAATATTTAATGTATAAAGTGAGTATAGTGGGGGAAAGTAGTAGATGTAGTTGATTTTTATATTATAAAATTTTACTATTTTTGATAAGTTTTAAAATTTAAAAAATTGAGAGGAAATCTAAAAAAGAAAGTATATATAAAAAAGATGAGATAGTGATGGAGTAGGTATCAAATGACCATTTTATAACCATTATTAGTGTGTCCCAAAATTAAAAATTGCTTCTTAAAGTTATGGGTGAATCCTCACGATTGTCTTATACTTGAGAATTACGTTAAACTAATGGAAACAATTGTGGAAAGCTATTTTGTAGTATTAAGGTCGATAAGTACGTACCGTAAGTAGATGGATTCTGAATGAAGTCGACAAAAACGCTGTACGCATCAAAATAAGAGTAATTTATATCGTTGAATTCTGATTTGAACGCCTTAAGTACAGATGTCAGGCCATCGTTGTATTTCTTAGCCCAGAAATTCACTTCTTCTTTGCACACTTCTGTTTTATTTTGAACCCTCTGCGACGGAGTGCACCCTACTGCTCCGATTCCGACTATAATAAATTTACGTGCACCAAGATCTCGTAATCTCTGTTTGTTTAATCATAATTATTGATTAAAAACATGTAATACCAGTAATTTTTATTTCAAAATTTTGAAAAAAAACAATTATTCCCTCGGTCCTATAAATTTTGTCTCTATTTGACTTTTTAAAATCAAATTAATCAATTTTGACAAATAAATAAAATATATTAAATAATAATATCTATTTTTTTTAAAAAAATCCTAACAAACTTTGATTATCCCGTTTTATGAATCAATTTACAGATTTAAAAAATAATAAATTATTATTTTTTAATTGTTAATCAAAGTTGAATTAATTTGACTTTAAAAAGTCAAACTGAAATAAGAATTATGGGACGGAGGGAGTATAAAAATACCACACATCAGCCTTTTTTTTGACGGAATTTTTATACTAAATCCAAAAAATGAACTATTTTTAACGGATTTCATTGTCCAAAATAGTCCTGTCTAAAGGTCGTCAAAATATTTAAAAAATGAAGCATTTTGGACAGATTTATTATAGTAAGACAACAAAACAAATGTTTGTATGAAATGTTTTTACCTTCAAAACNTTTTGCAATGACCCATGATCATTTAATTGTTATTGTACGAATTATAACCCCATAATATATGTGAAAGACACNAAAATATTTAAAAAATGAAGCATTTTGGACAGATTTATTATAGTAAGACAACAAAACAAATGTTTGTATGAAATGTTTTTACCTTCAAAACTACGTTGACAGCTGACACCATGGAGTCGACATACTGTTGCGGGGTACTCTTTTTACTAACGTCCGACCCGGACTTGAAGTAGCCAAACAAGTCGTTGCTTCCAATCACAATAGGAAAAATAGACTTTGACAAGTGTTGCTGAGCAGCAGCAGATCCCATTACTTGCACTAATGCTTCATATACCAGTGTGTAGTATTCTACTTGCTTTGTTAACGGAATTGATTGTTTCTGTCATATTATATACGCATACTTTCAGTATGTAATATAGATACAAATAAAAGGGCCATGCATGTCACCATTTGATTTGGTTGTACATAGTATACTCTATAATATATATGCATGCTCGCATTTGATTATATGTGTGTGTGATTATCTATCTCTACGCGTTCAACTCCCATTTTGTTTTTAAAAGCTAAACATCAAAATTAGATCAATGATTTGATTAAATAATTTGACGTTAATATTAAAATAATATATGATTCTGTTAACCTATCTTCCTAAAATGTAAGAGTTTTAGAAGATTCTGTAACTTAATATTATCATAGTTTTAATAATTAGCCGGGTCTCATATTTGATTCGATTCCCTTGTCACTTCCAATATTATCATAATTTAATATTATAAACACGTTAAAATTTTAGAAAAACCCGTAACTTAATTACCATGGATTATGTAAACTAAATTAAAATAGTTAAACACTCCGTGAAGGGAATTATGTGTTTCCTAGTCAACTTTAGTTGTCTAGTCACTAGTGTGGTGGGCAGGCGATTCTGGACGTAATGGAGACGCGTGTGTTTTGTGAATTAAATGGCGGGGAGAGAATCTATCTAGATGTACTAGATATGCTCCACACGTTTTCACTACATTTTAAATATTAGTCACTGTTTGGAAGAATTGCAGTTAATAATGACAAAGCTTCTATTGTTTTTTTGCATTCATGACCCATGATCATTTAATTGTTATTGTACGAATTATAACCCCATAATATATGTGAAAGACACTCACAAAAAGTTCGTCTGTGCCATTGAAGACTCCTGCTCCTCCGGAAGCAAAACTAACGCCAGTAATCAACGCATTTGTTTTCCCGGATTTCGATTTCATTATGGAGAGATACGGTGCGGCTGTCGGCACCCCCAGTTTTTCAGCTGCATACCAAACAAAAAAATATCGGGCATTTTAGCAGGTTGTTGGATGTTAAATACTATCGGATGAGTTACTTTTTATCGTAAAATTAGATGGACATGGAATTTTCGTAAATAGATGTACAAGAGATATTATATTATAAAATTACCAATAAAATCAGCAGCATTTTTGCCATTACTGAACCGTCCTGTTGGTTTTCCGGTGGGGAAGTCGACACCGTTATGAGGAAAATTAGCCTTAGCAAGGGAGATCTTGAGGTAGTTATTGTTGCCCACATCGACTAAGGAGTCACCAAACACATACATAGCGGTCACTTTACTAGGACTACTACTATCTTGAGCCTTGGATAAATATGTGACACTAGTGAAACTGATCAAAAAGATGAAGAGATGTGAACTTATAAGTACTATTGTACCTGCCATGACTACTAATTAGTCTATGCTAGCTAGAACCTCGTTGTTCACTTGTTTCTTTCTACTTGTGAGTGGTGTGACTAATTCTGTGGAGAAGTGAGGGTTTTATAGTGAAATTAATTTCCGCGCACAAATATATCCGAAATGAATTTAATTATGTATATAGACGTGTGTATGCGTGCAAGGAGATTTGAGATACGGCAGGCAGGGTGTAAAAGCAAAGTGTGAATGCTGGGAAACATGATAGATGAGTAATGATAATTTGTAGCTGGATTATAGACATATATTTCTTGTCAATTTCTGAATGAAAATGTGGCGTTATATCAAGTTTTGACCTTCCAGAAAAGATCTACTAATCCATAACTAGCTAGTTTTGTAATCTGTCATTCAGATGTCGATTGCATAGTTGTGTAATAGCAATATTTTTAATCCTATCGGGACACTGTGTTTTAAAAGATAGCTCTTTCTCGATTAATCGGTAGATGGACGGATCCGTTTCGATTAATAAAAAATCGGGTCAAAAAATGCTTTTTTTAAATTAATCAAAAATTGGCCGAGACGGAAAAAATCGGTTAAAACGATTAAAATTCGGTTGAAACAGTCAAAATTATTTTTTTAAAAAGAGTTAAAATTTTAAAAAAATTAATTATTAATATATTTATATTACAAATTTACAATAAATATGGGTTTTATAATCCAAAATCCTTCTTAAATTTCAAATCTTCTCTCAAATTCCTAATAATTATATATATTTTATGCAATAACTACTAATATTAACTATTAAATCATGACTATTATGTATAAATCACTTAAATGCTGCTGACAAGTGATTTTTTTTTTTGTAAATTTTAATACCTAAATATGTATGAACTAATGGAATATGATATTTTTTTATATAAATTTTATGACAATTTGAAAATGTTTAAATATAATTATATATTATTATTTATTAAATTAAATTACTTATGATTAATGCTCCGATTAATCACCGATTACATGATTAATCACTGTAAGGTAGCTTCACCGTCTAATTTCGATTCCCTTATTTTAAAAACTGCATCAGGTATAAATTAATCGATTGTTATGACTCAGACCCTTTTATAATTCACGTAATTAAGTGCATATATATTAAGTGAATTTTATAAATTTATTAAGATTATTTTTGAGAATATGGATTTCATTTCAAATGATAGAATTATAAGTTATCATTTTAAATTCTTATATTTGTACTAATATTTGAATTCCTAGGAATTTAAATTAAATCTAAATCCGAATTCAAATTCAAATTTTTATAATTACCAAAACATGTCATTTGATCAAATCTAGAATTTCAAATGAAATATATATTCCCAAACAGTCTATAAGAGAATTTTGACATAGATAGTGAATTTAAATTTTGACTATATGCAAGTTTATCCTTGTCAAAGTGATTAAGATTGTGTTTGAGTATATGAAATTCATTTGAAATCCATCATTTAAAATGATATTAATTGAGTTGCCATTTCAAAATTTTAAATTTATACTAATTTGTGAATATTTTTTTTTAGGAATATATTCATATGATGATGTACAAGATACTAGAACATGATCTAGCATAGTTTATCTGTAACAAGTCTTTCTAATCTCTGAACTTTTTTATAATCAGAGTCTAGATAGTCAACATTCATTTATAGATGTCATTTATACTTAGAAGATTTTCAAGAGAATTGAAACTAGAGCCTGGATGCAAATCAGAGTCTAGGAGTTGATCGGGGTCTATAGATTATCAGAGTCTATAGTATGTCAGAGATTGAAGATCATCAGAGTCTGAAGTCTTTCAGAGTCTATAAAGCTGAAGCTGAATTTGAAAGGTGATCACAGTAATGGAAAGTCTTCGAAGATAAAGACAATTATGTTGTAGATATGCTATGGGAAATAAAGAGAATTTCAGAAGGAAACTATCAACTAATAATTAAGAATTTTATTCCTATTGTAATTTGATTTTCTGTTATTAGTTGAGAGGCAGCTCTCTATATAAACATTCTATATAACTTAATTTATTTGTCGAACTTTGAGAGAGCATAGAGATAGAGAAAGTTGCTGTGAAAACACAGAGACGCTGCTAGGGTTTGTGTACACCTTAGGAGAGTTTGTATTCATATACCAATAATACAAACAGTGTTCATTCATATCTTTGTGTTTGTTCTTTGTTAATCATTCGAAGCAATTATCTTTTAAGTTTGATTTTAAAGCAGGAAAAGAGCACACAAGTATTCAACCCCCCTTCTACTTGTGTAATTGGAAAAATAATTGGTATCAGAGCCTAAAGTTTAAAATCGATCAAAGATGTCTGGAAACAAAGATGACAATTCTAAGATTTCTATGCTTAAGAGAAACGAATACACCAACCGGAAGGTTAAGATACTGCACCATCTGGAAGCTACATACCCTGACTATCTTGACAGGATTTATGATGGACCCTATGTGCCCTCAAGGCTTGTTCCTCAAACCATTGATGAAGGAAAAATAATTGAAGATCACTTTGTTAAAAAACCAAAGGCTGAGTGGTCAAAGGAGGACAAGGAGAATATCCTTANAGATTTATGATGGACCCTATGTGCTCTCAAGGCTTGTTCCTCAAACCATTGATGAAGGAAAAATAATGGAAGATCACTTTGTTAAAAAACCAAAGGCTGAGTGGTCAAAGGAGGACAAGGAGAATATCCTTAAGGGGGCAAAAGTAAAAAACATTCTCTTCAACAGTTTGGACTCTATTCTTACAAACTCTGTCATATCATGCAAAATTGCTAAGGAGATGTGGACAAAACTTGAAGTGTACTGTGAAGGGACTAAAGATGTCAAGAAGAATCCTAGATCTCTACTCATTCAGGAGTATGAATATTTTGAGGTAGAATTTGGAGAAGCTATCACTGAGATGTATGATAGGTTTACCAAACTACTGAATGAGATGACTATACTTGGTAAAGTGTATGNGGACTAAAGATGTCAAGAAGAATCCTAGATCTCTACTCATTCAAGAGTATGAATATTTTGAGATAGAATTTGGAGAAGCTATCACTGAGATGTATGATAGGTTTACCAAACTAGTGAATGAGATGGCTATACTTGGTAAAGTGTATGACTCTGAAGACACAAACACCAAGTTTCTAAGTGCTCTTCCTGAAAAGTGCGATAATAAAACAACAACCATAAGAGAAGTTAGAGATTCAGATGAAATAACTCTAGAAGAATTGTATGACAGACTCAAGACATATGATTTAGAGATGCAACAGAGAAAGAACTAGAAATCTGGAAAATCAAAATCTATGACACTCTTGATGGAGTCTGAGAAAGAACAATAGGAAGAACCCAAGGAATCAAGAATCAAGGATCAAAGGAAAAAGGGTAAAATTATTGTTGAGTCAGAGTCTACTAACACAGACTCTGATTATGAGGATGAGATAAATATGAGTCAAATGATGGCTATGTTTGTTAAGAATTTCAAAAGAATGAAATTCAACAAAAGAACTGGAAAATTCAGCAAAATGTCAATATTCAAGAAGGAAGATGAAAAAGTTGAGAAAGGTAAAAGCAAATAATCAAACTTGACAAAGCAAATGTGAAATGTTTCAACTGTGGAATATTGAGGCACTTTACAAGTGAATGCAGAAAAGTAAGAAGTTAGGGAAAAGGGAAAACACTTTTCTCAACAGGAAAGAATTGGGCAGATTCAAGTTCAGAGGATGAAATAGTTTATGAAAATCTTCCTTTGATGGCAGTTTTCTCAGAAAAATCAGAATCTCCCATTGGAACCTCATCTCCTAAGACTCAGGTATCAATCTTCACTCCTGAATCCTTACTCAATTTAGACTCTGATGGTATGAAAATTGTTCAAATTGAGATTAATAAGATAATGACAAACTGTAGGTCTCTCACTAATGACAATGATAGGTTAACAGAAGAAAATTTAACCTTGATAAGCAGGAATAACCATTTAGAGTCTGAGATAGTGTTTATGGAAGAATAGAAAAAGGATTCTAAGAAATGCAGACATAACTATACAGAAGTCTTAAAAGCCTATGACTTTGTTAAGAAAGAACTAGAGGAAGAAAGGCTTAAGTTCAAAGTGTGGATAGACTCTGGTAGAAAAGTTCATGAGATTCTCAATAATGTGCCAAACTGCAGGCCTAGGCTATGACAAGAGTCAAAGCAAGTGGACTATTGTTGAGAACAATGACAATATAGAAGCTGACCATTCTAATGAGACTAAGAGTATGAATACCTTTGTACCTGTTAAGTTTGTGATAACTGAGAATAAATCTGTTAACACAAAAGACACAAACTCATCTGTCAATGATGTCCATATGGATGGCAAAAAGATAGATAAAACAGAGGGACAAAAACCAATGAAACATGTAAACATAGGATTCCTGTCTAAGTCCAAGTTAAAGGAAAGGCTAGATAGCTTACTAGAGTCTGGGAAACCTAGGAGGAATATGAATAACAAGGGAGGTATCAACAAGGTTAATAATTACCAAAAAAATCATACTGCTCCTAGAAAGAAGTGTTATAGATGTGGAAACCACAACCATTTAGCTCTAGACTGTAAAACAAAGATTGAAAAAAAATCAGAGTCTATTCCTTCTCAGACTCTAAAAAGTCACTACATTCCACAAAAACCTTGTTATCACTGTGATAACATATTTCATTCTATTTATATGTGTAGGGACTATCATGATTTGTATTATAATTTCTATGAGCTAAAATCTTCTATTGATAAAAGTTGGTATGACACTGTTAAGACTCCACCAGAGTCTAAGGCAACAAAGGAAACAGGTAATCAAAAAGCAAAAGTCTCTAAGCCTGTTTCACCTAATGTTAGTAAGAAAGGATCCAAAATAGTCTGGGTCCTCAAAACATCTAACTAGTTGTCTTTTGTATGTAGGGAACTAGGGTGAAGAAAGTATCCCTAGTTCTAGACAGTGGATGTTCAAGACATATGACAGGAAAAAGATCCCTGCTTACAGAGTTTGTGAAAATGGTTGGCCCAGTAGTATCCTTTGAAGATGGCAACAAAGGAAGAACACTGCGATATGAAAAGATTGTACTTAGAAATGTCATCATTGAAGAAGTAGCTCTAGTTGATGGCTTGAAACATAACTTGATAAACATTAGTCAACTTGGAGATAAAGGTTTAATGAACCTACGAATTCGTATTTGAACAAAGTTTGACTCAAATGGCTCGTTGAAAGACTGAATCTAGGACTTGGTATTCAGATGTTTGGGGCAGTATAAATGGGCATTTCTGGTCATTTATAGAAAAGATATATAATAGATATTATAAACANTGTTTCACTCAAAATTATACATTGATTAATATGCATAGAAAGACTCCCTATGAAATTGTGAAGAACAAGAACCCAAGTGTAAAACATTTTCACATATTTGGATGCAAGTGTTTTGTACTGAAAGTACACCCTGAAAATCTAAGTAAATTTGAAGACAAGGCTGATGAAGAAATCTTCCTTGGATATGCAACAAACACAAAGGCATTCAAAGTCTTTGATCTCAGAACCAGAATTCTTATGAAATCTATTCATGTTGCATTTGATGACAAAAAGATTACATGATGGGTCAGAGTCTACAACACTAGAATTTAAAAATCTTAGAAGTTCTGAGATAGATGAATATGATGAGGATGAAAGGTGTCAAACAACTTTTGAAACAACATAGGAACCTGCACACTCTGAGGAGGAGCCAAAAAATTCAACTCCAATTAACTCAGAGTCTAACAATTTAGGGTCTACCCAGACAGAGTCTAGACAGATAAAATTAAATTCTTCAGAGTCTAACTCATCAGGGTCTGGATCAGGCAACTCTGAATCCTTTTTAGAGTCAAGTAATTCAGGGGGAGCTTCTTCATTTGAATTTCATTCACATACAGGAAATGTCACTGATTTAGGGGGATCTTCAAGTTCCAGAACTAATATTCCACCAGCTAGAAAATGGGCAAGGGATCACACTCTTGATTTGATAGTTGGTGATCCTGAAAGTGGGGTACAAACTAGTACAACCACTCAAAATGAATGTCTTTATAGCTTTTTTATCTCAAAGAATGAACCCAAGAAAATTGAGGAAGCTTTGCAAGATCATGATTGGATTATTGCAATGCAAGAAGAATTGAATGAGTTTGAGAGAAACAAAGTGTGGAAACTTGTACCAAGACCCAGAGATAGATCAATTGTTGGTGCAAAATAGGTGTTCAGGAACAAACTTGATGAGAATGGAACTGTGATTAGAAACAAAGCAAGGCTAGTTGCAAAGGATACCCTCAGGAGGAATGAATTGACTATGATGAAACTTTTGCACCAGTAGCAAGATTGGAAGCTATCAGAATATTTCTTGCATTTGCATCCCATTCAAAATTCAAAGTCTATCAGATGGATGTAAAAAGTGTCTTTTTAAATGAAAAATTGAAAGAAGAAGTCTATGTAGAGAAACCACCAAGATTTATTGATCCAAAATTTCTTGATCATGTTTACAGGTTAGACAAGGCACTTTATGGATTGAAGCAAGCACCTAGATCATGATATGAAACTCTATCAAAATTTCTTCCTGAAAATGGTTTCATTAGATGTACCATTGATAAAACTTTCTTTATTAGAAAACAAAAATGTGATATTTTGCTTGTTCAAATTTATGTTGATGATATTATATTTGGTTCTACTAATAAAAAACTCTGTTAGAAATTTAGCAAGTTAATGCAGTCCAATTATGAGATGAGCATGATGAGAGAGTTGAACTTCTTTTTGGGATTTCAAGTCAAACAGCCTGATGATGGAATCTTCATCAATCAATCAAAGTATGTGAAAGAATTATTGAAGAAGTTTGATATGCAAGATTGTGCAACAACCAAAACTCCCATGTCAACTACCACTAAGATAGGCTCTGACCCAAAGGGTAAGAAAGTTGACAACACCTAACTATAGAGGTATGATTGGCTCATTGTTATATTTAACTTCTAGTAGACCATATATAATGTTTACAACATTCCTATGTGCTAGATTTCAGGCTGACTCTAGAGAATATCATTTGATAGTTGTGAAAAGAATTTTAAGATATCTCAAGGGTGAATAGAATCTGAGACTTTGGTATTCTAGAAAGTCTGATTTTTTATTAATTGGCTATTCAGGCTCTGATTATGCAGGATACAAGATTGACAGGAAAAACACAACAATTCAATGCCAATTTCTTAGCAACAGGTTTATTTCTTGGTTTAGCAAGAAACAACAGACAATATTAACCTCAATAGCTGAGGCTGAATACATAGCAGCTGAAAGTTGCTGTACTCAAATTCTGTGGATGAGAAATTAGTTACTTCATTATGGACTAACATTTTCAAATATTCCTATGTATTGCGATAATACTAGTGCTATTAAAATTGCAGAGAATCTAGTCCAACATTCCAGAACAATGCACATTGATGTCAGGTACCATTTTATTAGAGAACATGTTGAAAATGGCACTGTTGAACTTCGTTATGTTCTAACTGACAGATAGATTGCAAACATTTTAATAACACCACTTGATGAATCTACTTTTCTCAGACTAGTAAGTGAATTAAGGATGTTAAATATGTAAGTGATCAATCATTACGAGAAACAAGGTATGTACTTTAATTATAGTCCCTGATTTGCCAAACTATAATTTGATATTACAATACTTTTGAAGTACTTTATCTTGACAGAGTCTAACTTCTAGACTCTGACGAGTCTATAGACTCTGAGAGACTTTAGATTCTTAGACTCTGAAATGATTAGAATTCACGCCTGCAGACTCTGATTATTTTTTAATCATTCAAATGACTGGAAATAGGCGGTAACAGTTAATTTTTACTGGATACAGGCTGTAGACTCGTGTGTATTGTATGCAAGTTTAACAAAATAGAAAATTTTACCTATAATTTACTCACTTGTTTATTGCAAACTATTTTCTAAGGCAAAAAAACTCTCAGAGCAACTCAAGAACCCTAACTAGTTTTCTCAAGAATTTTCATCACTTTCACTTTCAACAACTTCAATGGCTGCTCAATCCACCGTCATGAGGGGACCCAAAGCTATCGCCTTCACTTTTGGCGATTTTGAATTCATGTCCATGAACCATGTCTCAGTCCTAGGAGACAAGAAGGGTGTAGATGCTAACTATTACCCTGTGATGGGTTTCTTGGAGCAGAGTGAGCTCAATTATATTCTCAAGGCATCTCATGTCATTCACATGGATGATGTCTCTCAAGCATGGAGTTCTGTTAAGGTATTTAATCCTTCACAGGATCAACCAAGTAAAATAATATTGACCTTTAGCTCCACTACTTTTGATGTAACTGCTGATGTCTTCAACTCTGTGTTTAAATTTCCTGTTCAAAAATAATTTGATGAAACTGTTGATGATTCTAAAATCAAAAATATGTTTAAGTAATTAGGTTACCCTGCTAGTACTGATAACATGAGTAAATTGACTAGACCTTATTCGAGAAACGAATGGTCCTTCTTTTTTGATCAAATTGCTAAATGTTGTACTGGTAAGTGTAGTGGCTTTGATGCAATTACATTTATTACTTATCAAATAGGTCATAGTCTCTTGTTTTACAAAGTAATCAATATCGGTGATATATTTCTTACTCAGATGGGAGAAAAATTGAACAATATACAAGAGGGAAGAAAGAAGGTCTATTATCATAGATTCTTAATGCTTCTCTTAAATAACTTAGTTCCTAATATGTCTGCCAGGCTAGCAGATGAATGTTGTGTGTAGGTTTACAAGCTACAAAGGAGGATATTCTCTGACATTAAGAGAATTGATGACAAGAAGAAGAGTATACCTATCATGACATATCCACAAGTAATGCAGGTAAAACTCTCTGCCTATAAACCTTTTGTTATAATGCTTCTTTCTTTGATGGTGAAATGGTGTAGGAACATGTTATGGAGATTCCCCCTGCACCTACCCAAGTAGCCAAATCCCCTTCTACAAAACAATCTCACAAATCCAAATCCAGGAAACCAACCTTTATTCTCTCTCAAAAGGCAACAGTTGTAAAAAGGAGGAAGTTGGTTCAAATTAGGCTAATAGACGAGCACAGTGATGAGGAGTTCAACCCACTTGAGATACAGGTTATTGAAGGATTATATTTGTTAAAAGATAGTTTTGATGCACTTGAATCTAACCTTGTACCCAAGTCTGCAGACTCTCAAAAGGCTGCAGACTCTGAAAAACTTAGGGAAACACATCAGGATTCTCAAGTAGAGTCTCTTGAGAAATATTTTTCTTAGAATTACAAGAGGTTGAGGAAGGATCATTCTGCATGCACAAAAAGCCTATTACTAACCCTATTTTGCAGGAAACAGAGGCTCCCAAGGTTCTGCAAAGCTAGACTCTAAACAAAAAAATATTCCTGAACTAGAGTCTAATGTTGAGTCAGAGTCTAGATTGCCTTTAGACTCTGATCATGAAACATTTTCGGAAGGAATGCCATTGGATGTAGCCTCATGTCTTATTGACTCTATTATCACTCCAACTGATGAGGTGTTGTTGTTCTTATATCCATTGGTGGAACCAGTTGAAGATCCAGTATTATATAAAACACAATCTCAAGTTTTGGATCTACTATCTACCTATGATGCCTTAAGGAAGAAAATGGAGATGGAGATACAAATGTATGCACATGATGTGGTCACAAATCTATACAGCTACCTCTTCAATTCTTCATTTCAAACTCAAGCAATTAGGGTCATAGAAGGCAAGAGTAATGAAGTTCTCAAAGCACTTGGTGTGCCAGACTCTGAAAAACCAAAAACTAAAAAGATCAAAAAGATCAATGTCCATAAAAGGAGAGTATCATAGTCTGTTGCTGAGTTGGAAGCTGAGGTTGAGCAACCAGCTTTTGACTATGAAGCAATTTGGGAAAAAAAGATTACCTACATGACTGTTGAATGGATCTCTACAATTCAGCCTCTTCCAAGGAAGGTTGTTGATTATCTTATCTATAATATAGGGAAAATTGCTAACAAATATATCTATACAACTTATCAAAGTAGATTAGATCAATTCAGGGACACATTTTATGAAAGAGTGAGAAGGGAACAGCAAGAACTTTTCAATCTCACAGATGCTCAGAAAATTAATGCAATCCATGCCAGGACTTTTCTACATAATTACTTGGATACATTAACAATGGTAGAACCACAAGAAGATGCAGATGATGGAAGGAAGCTCGAAGATGGGAATAGTGCACCAGTGGTGACTAGTGATAAAGATGCTCAGTCTGTTTCACCCACACAAGAACCACCTAGTCAGAGGTCGGGTGATAGTGGAACATGAGAGAATGATGATAGACCCTCTTTGAAAACTCACCAAAATACTGATGACAACCCCAATGATATGGGAGGACAGACTCTGATGGAGGCTCGTGAAGAAATTTCACAATCAATTCTGTCAGAGTATATCCACTTTGAGGGGGAGTCTCATGCATCAATAGTAAAAGATGGTGATACTAAGACTTTGGCTTCTAATGAAGTAATACTGAAGCAGTCAGAGTCTATGTTATTCCCTAGAACAATGTCAATATTT
>QRFB01019858.1:0-19228 GCA_008931105.1 Oenanthe javanica
AATAGTCATATTTTTAATTTGGGAATCGTATTCACCCCCCTCTACGATCTCCGGGACCCAACACCAATGTAGCAGTACAATCCTCTATCTGTGATGAAAGATGTATGTTCCTGATCTGGTTCATACATTAGAATTTGACTATACCTTTAGTATGCATCCATGAAACTGAGAAGGGCATGACCAACCATGACATCTACCAACTGAATGATTCTTGGAAGAGGAAAGTTGTCTTTAGGGAAAGCCTTGTTTAGATCAGTGAAGTCGATACATGTTCTCCACTTTTCATTGGGTTTCTTCACTAAGATGGGGTTAACTAGCCATTCTGGATAGAAGGATTCTTTAATAAGACCAACATCTAAGAGCCAATCCACCTATTCTTATAATGCTTGAGCTCTTTCCCCACTAATAGGGCCTCATCCCTTTCCACTTTGGATCAACATTAAGGCGGTGACACATTACCTCAGGATCGATTCCTACTATATCGGCATGACTCCATGCGAACATATCTAAGTTGGATTTGAGGAATTTGACCAATTCCTCTCGTAAGGCCGGTTCTAGGTGTAAGCTAATTTTTAGAACTTTCGTAGGATCCTCGGGATCTATGGAAATATAAAGTGTGTCTTCCACCGATCCTGTTTTTTCTATTGCAAGGGGCATTCATGGGTCCAAGTTAAAATCGAAGTCATCTTCCTTCCTGGTAGGGGATGAGGGCGTTCCCTCCATAGTCTCGGGCAAGGGATTGAAGCTTTATTCCAATTCAAAGATGGGGGGAGACTCGGGAATAACCGTTTTGCCTTTCTTTTTTCTAGCCAATGCTTGTTCTTTAGTTTCTTCATCACTAGCATCTTCTACAATCACTCATAGGGGATCTGAGGCTGGCTCTGATTGTTTACTTTCCTCTCTCCTACGATCTTTCGCTTCTTCTTACAAAGATAACCTACTAGTCCTATCAAGAATATAGACTCTATTATGTTCAGAGTTTACCTGGGTATCACGCCTCTCCTCAGTGGTGCGTCTTGAGCGATTTGGGTGAGTAGTTCACCGGGCTTCTCCATGGAGTACCATCCTCCTCTCTAGATTCTTCTCAAGATTCTGATTGGTAGTTCTACTCCCAAATTCCAACCTTTGAGGAGTTACTTCATGGAATCTCCTTCCACGATTACCTTCTTACATTCTACCTTCATCCTCGATCATTGGCTCTTTCTCAGAACGACGCTCAAGAGTGCGTATGAGATCCTCAAAGCCTCTCATTGACTCTTCAATAACTTGGAAATTCTCGTTAAGACCTCTCACCATATCATCGATCAGATATAACTTCTCCATTATGTCCATATTACACATCATGATGGGAGGACGTCCACTGACAATTCGACTAACATCCTTGGGGTTGGTGATGTGCTCTGGAACATACTCTTCATATCCCTAATAGTTCTGGTTTCTTCTTTGGTTAGGTGACCGTGCTTCTTCCTCTCTCTTACCGCTCATCCCTGATCTTGTGACATCTTTTCTCCTTAGATGATAAATCCCCTCTTTCTAGCACCAATTTGTTGATGAAGAAATCTGGTAATTAATAAAGTTTGAGCTTCTTTGCAGGAAAAAGATCTAAGGAGGCTGAGTTTTCATCAGAGTGTGGTGATTTGTATGAAAATGGGGGTTGAGATTGCTAGGCTTCAGAATAATTAGAGTTTTGTTCTCTGATGGTTCTGAGCTCTAATAATTTTGACCCCCAACAATATGCCTACGTACCTCTATTTAAAGTCAAAATAGAGGATCAATCCACGTAGTTCTTGGCAAAGCAGAGGTCCAATAGGAAAAGCAGTTTTGCTTCTTTGAATCAAATACGGCAAAGGCAAATGAAACCTTCTTGGAAGAGGACTCTACATTCGAGCTTGTTTGGATAGGTCAATACCCAGTATAAGGCCCAAGGACTTCATGGATATGGCGTTGACCGGAAACCGTGGGCTCTAGCCAGTCCACTACATCTATTTCCAAGGTACCTTGACTGGAGGCTAGCACTAGATCTACCGTAAAGGTAAGACACATCCTCTGCCCCCAGACGAGGGCAACCCGCCTGAGTGCAGGGAAAAGATCTTCCAAGATAAGGTCAAGTAATATCCCATAACTCCCCTACGAGGGCAACCCTTAGAATACGGAGCTATGGTCTTCAACAAATGTTGACAGACGTACATGGCGAAGATATCAATTAATATAAGGCAAGAGAATACTGCAGGAAGCTCGGCCGGATTTTTCTACTGGAGGAGGGTGCACCCTCCGTCTGCCGTTACCCAAGCACACCTAGCATAGTGTAGAAAAGCATTCACAACAGTTGGTTTATCTATTACCAATGTATTTACAGAATTCTAGTCAACAAATTAAACAAGAAAATCCTAAACTAGAAATCTGCTACTGTTTTTTCTTTCTGCATTGTGCAAACTGGAAAATACTTTTATCCTGCATTCTCCCTAGAAAGACAGTTCCTTCAAAGTCTTAACGGTTATGACAAATTTGCATGTCTTCCAATGTTATCTTCTATCTGAAAAGATACCCCGGCTTGATCTTCATGAATAACCACTATCAATTAATAAATTTTGTTAATAATATCAACTAATCTTGGTCTGGAGTCTTCAACTGATATTTTTTTAATCCATCGACTGATATTTTTATGCATCGACTGATATTTAATTTATCAATCGATGTATGAATCGACGGGTCTTCAGTATCCAGTGATAGTCTTCTTTCTTCAATATCCATTGAGTCTTTAGGACATCCATCGAGCCTTATTTATCTTTTGATCACCCATTACTTGTGTATTTTTCTGTCTTCAAATAATTATAATTAAATAGACTATTTACACATCAGTTAACTCACAACATCTGTTGACTCAAACATCCATCGACTCTAAAATACATTATCCATTGATTTTTTAAACTATCAATGGATAATAGACTTAGACATCATTGTTTCTTAATATACCATATTATCAGTTGATACCCATGAATTTCAACTGATAATTGGCTACCTTGTCAATGGATATTTATAGAAGACATATCCATTGATCAGTTACAAATATAAAAATATAAATTCAGAACCCTAATGGTTAATGTTATCATCAAACTACATAATCCCTAACACTTATACATGGGGGATGAATGTTTAAGTTGTATTCTTTTTAGTTGATTTCTAATAGCGGGTAATTGCAGTTGATGTATTCAAAATGTGGAAAATAAATGCTACACAACTGTAACTAATTTCACAATAATATTTGATTATAATGAATTTGCTACAACATGATATTCAAGATTTAATTCCATCTTCTTATTCTTGAGAGAAAACAAGGTTTAGTTACAAGATGTTCAAACCTTTTTTTCTAGAGTCATGTACAACCTATATAGACAACATATCTTAACAAACACATGCTCAAGTGTACTACATATTAAACTAGGAAATAAGACAAACCATATTTCTAATTTGACTCTTCTTATTTCTAGCTAATACATAGAATAAGACAACTCCTTTGAACTGCTTCCAAATTATGTCTTCTTCTTTCTTCTCTTCTCTTCATGCTTCTGTTATAGACTTGTCACTTTCATGCACAGGTTTGACTGAGCATGACAATGCTTCTGTACATTTTCTTGAAATTAGCTAAGTATTGATGTCGAGAACTCTTTCAGCTTCTTTACTTCTCGACAATTCACATTTTAGAATTCACGACATGATCCCTTGACACTTCACGATATCAGCTCTGTAGACTTGAGGACATGAGCTACTTGAGACTTCTTGATATGTGCTTTGATGATTTCATGACATACAACTTAACTAACTTCTCGATATGTTCATTTCAGACTTCACGACACACTATATAGTACATTTCACGATATCCATTTCTCTGCACTTCATGATACAAGGATTTGAGTGACTTCATGACATGTACACTTCTCGACCTTCTGACTTTGCGATATGCACACTTTACGATATCCCTTACTTCATGACATGCTTAGAGTTGGACTTCATGACATCTTCATTTACCAACTTTGCTATACATCTTGTTGAGACTCCTCGATAGGCTCATTTATATTCTTCACAATATATTGCATTTCAGGACTTCATGACATTTGCCTTAGATAAATTCTTCATTTCTGGTTTCCTTATTCCTCCTGACCTTATTACTCCTGATGCCTGATCAACTTCTTGAACTTCTATCAGAACTTTATTTGAGAAAAATTATTTACATTTGAGTTACATCATAGGAACTCTAACTTCTAAACTGTAGATTACATTAAGGCATTTAAGTCCAGAATTCCTATACAAGTGAATCTATAAATGTTTTTACATCAACATAACGAATAACTTAATATGAAAATAGGGAAGGGTTGTGTAGATCCAACACATTACCTGGCAACAGGATACCGGAATATCATTACTACTAGAATTAACACTATTAATATTCTTCCCAATCACTCTAACATTCACATTCACATCACTCATTACCACCTTTATTCTCCATATTCTACATCTCCTTCTTCTCTTTCTATACACATTCAAAAACCTAACACTACTACCACAACTAGGGCTGTAATTCGAGTCGGGTTTTTTTGAGCTCGACTCGAGCTCGACTCGATTAACTCGGCTCGACTCGGCTCGAGCTCGTTATCGAGCTCGAGCTCGAACAGATTTCCGGGCTCGATTAAAAACTCGAGTCGAGTCGAGTATTTTTAGGCTCGACTCGGGCTCGACTCGATAAGGCTCGAACTCGAACTCGACTCGGCTCGAGCTCGAACTCGATTAATTTATTTTATAATATATAATTTAATTTATTTAAATATTTTAATTAGTTGATTTCTAAATATATAATATATTAAAATTTGTAGTGTTCTTGAATTTATAAGTTATAAGTTATTTATTTTTTAAAAATTTAATTTAGAAATTTGAGACCAAATCTTATTTTTAAAGTCATTTTTCATTTTGAGTTAAAAAAATGTCTTTTTGTGTAATAAATCATAAAATGACTTAAAATTAAAAAATATGTAATTTTATACCTTTTTTAAATATTAAAATTTAATTTAGAAATTTGAGACCAAATCTTATTTTTAAAATAAAAAGTAAGTTATTTATTTTTAAAAATATTAATATACACTAAGAGCCCGATCCGATCCGGCAAAAATCCGGATTTAGGCCCGATCCGAAAAAAATCCGGATTTAGGCCCGATCCGGATAAAAATCTGATCCGGCCCGGTTTTAGCACGGTCTGGCCCGATCCGATCCGGATTTTATCCGATTTTTTTTGAAAAATTCATATAAAATTAGAAATATATTTAAAATTTTATTTATTTTTTAAAAAGGTATGTAATGAAATATTGGATAAAGATATATCTTGACATTCGTACGGTTGGATCGTCTAGAAATATTTTTTTAAAAACAGAAATAACAATCCGTGACAAAGCACTAGTTACGAGTATTAGTCAATATAGTAGTGATCTACTAAGATCTCTAACCAAATTAATTTTTTATTTTTTGAAAAATTGGGAATATCGTTATATTATATATATCTTGACATCCGTACGGTTGGATCGTCGATAAATATTTTTTTAAAAATAGAAACAATAATTCATGACAAAGCACTAGTTACGAGTACTAGTTAATATAATAGTGATCTACTAAAATCTCCAACTAAATTAATTTTTTATTTTTTGAAAAGTTGAGAATATCATTATATTAGATATATCTTGACATCCGTACGGTTGGATCGTCGAGAAATATTTTTTAAAAAATAGAAACAAAAATTTGTGACAAAGCACTAGTTACGAGTACTAGTCAATAAAATAGTGATCTACTAAGATTTCCAATCAAATTAATTTTTTATTTTTTGAAAATTTGGGAATATCATTATATTATATATATCTTGACATCCGTACGGTTGGATCGTCGAGAAATATGTTTTAAAAAATAGAAACAACAATCCGTGACAAAGCACTAGTTACGAGTACTAGTCAATATAGTAGTGATCTAATAATATAGTATAGATTTGAGACCAGATCTTATTTTTAAAATAAAAAATAAGTTATTTATTTTAAAAAAAATTAATATACACTAAGAGCCCAGTTTAAAGTCAATTTTTATTTTGAGTTAAAAAATGTCTGTTTGTGTAATAAATCATAAAATGACTTAAAATTGAAAAAATTATGCAAGTTATAAGTAACATATAAGTATAGCCAAGACACCTAAATATCTAATGTAATTTCATATTATTATTTCACATTTAATGTTCAAATTAACCAAATTGACTAATAATTAACAAATTTTTTTACAATTTTGAAAATTAAAATTTTAAAGTAAATTATATATACTTTTTAGTAATATATTAGTATAACTTTTTAATTTTGTCTAATTATATAATATTCGGTTAAAGTTTAGTCAATTTTACAATAAAAATCAAATAATCCACTTAACTTGGATAAAGCTATTTTTTCTAAAAAAAAAAAAAAAAAGCTCGATAGGCTCGAAGCTCGATTAAAGCTCGAAAACTCGAAAACTCGTTAAAAGTCCGTTAAACTCGAAAACTCGTTAAAAGCTCGTTAAACTCGAAAACTCGTAAAAAGCTCGAAAACTCGCGAGCGGCTCGAACTCGACTCGAATACTACCCGAGTCGAGCTCGAACACATATTCTAGGCTCGAATAATTTTCGGCTCGACTCGACTCGACAAAAAAAAGCTCGAGCTCGACAAAAAAAAGCTCGAACTCGGCTCGACTCGGCTCGAATTACAGCCCTAACCACAACCATCCTAAAAAAAGCACTCTCGTAACCACAAATCTCACTCTTAATACTCAACAATTTCTTGCTTATATACACAAAAATCACAGGAAATGTTTGAATCATCTTCATGCGTGGTTCGAGTTGCTCACTCAATCATGTATATTTGTTTTGCATTATTGTGTATTCTAGAAATGAAGAGAGAAAATAAAAATAGGTTTCGAGAGTGAATAGTGAGAGAGAGAGATTATTGTGTTTAACTTATTTTACAGGAAATAAATTGTTTAGTTTTAATAGTTATCATAGTAAATTTGTGTCATGGCATGTATTTATTATATGGTGGAGCAATAATTTTGAAGAGTTATAAACAGTCCATGACCACTGACTTTATGACAAATGTAGAGTATATAGCTGTAAGTAAAACTACAAAAGAAACTGTTTGCATGAAGAAATTTAGTTTTGAGTTGAGAGTTGTTCCTAGCATAGAGGATCGCCCATAGTGTTGTATTATGATACCAATTCGACAATAGCACAACCTAAGGAACTAAGATCTTGTAAAAATTCCAAATATCAGTTGTGGCGCCTTCGCCTAATTATGGAGATCATTGAAAATGAGATGTTACTGTCAAGAAAGTTGTCAAGTATAAAAACATTGCAGACCTATTAATGAGCCACTTTCTCAAAATAACTTTGATCGTCATAAAGAGAAGATGGGTAATAGATCCTAGAGTGATTAGCTTTAGTATAAGTGGGAGATTTAAAATGTTATAATCCGTATTTCTAACACTTGGATTATTAAAATTTTTAGATAAAAATTTTTATTTTATGAAGAAACAATTTTACTTGATTTATTACGAACGAGATAATTAAGTATATGTAAATCTCGTCAGAATTCAGAGATTCATAATTTGAAAATATTTTGTGGATTCATATTTTTAAGTTAGTATATGTAAAATACGTAATACTTTCTTATTATGTTTTATCCAAAGAATTGAAATCGGATTACTGTAAAATATTAAAATAGAGTTTAAAGAATAGTATTCTAGGAATATTAAGTGATCATTAGTGTTTTTGATAAATACTAATTATTTTAAAAAAAATTGGAATGCATATTAGTTAATAATTTAACTGCCACGCTTCGTAACGAAAACGCGAACCAAATTACTAAATATTAAATTAAGCAGCCGGATTCTTTTAAAACAAAAAGAATTAAAATTTGAAATGGAATAGATGTAATTGTGGAAGTGTATGGTGGAAGACTTGGCATTGACTAAGTCAAGAGTTAAAAACAAAGCACTTCAGATTAAAATACCTAAACACATTCACTTTATCAAATTGAAAAAGAAATTCATTCTCCCACCTTTGAAGCTCATGGTTGATGGCATAAGAGAGGAAGAGGGAAAAAAAATCAAATCTCACTCATCTCTTGCTTGTTTCTTGTGTTTAGTAGCTTAAATCGAATGTATGACTACCACCTTGCTTATTCTTGAATCCTACATAATTTCATCCATCAAAACTCTTGCAATTATCAAAACTCTCAAGAATATGAATAGTACGTTCTTGAAGAATAAATTTTAAAACTCTTGATTATGGTTCCTTTAGCTTGGTTAATGATTGTTAAATGTTATTTAGGCTATGGGTAGCATTGTTTAAGCATGTAAAGCCATGGATGCATGAGTTTGGTTAATATTTGATAAATTCATTTTGTAAGCTTGAGTTGGTTGGATGATTTGAGATTATTGTGTTATGTAGTATAATGTTGAATGAGGAGTTTGGGATTGATTGAAGTTGATTTTGGTGTAGAATAAAAACGGAAAATGATGAGTTTACAAACGTACCATGCCCGTTTTCATTCTACAGAAACTGTCCAGAAATTCTGGGAATATTTTTCCTCTGCTCTGGACAGTTGGGTAAGATTACTGGATATTAGATAGTCTTTATATCGTTTACGTGCTAATTTCACGTCATTCGCAGTTACGAGTCAAAAGTTATGAACGATTTAGTAATGGTAGCGCATAATATGAAAATTTTGTTTGTCTAAATTTGAGGCTATGATCAACTTAGCTAGACTACTCAATAAAATATAGAACTTTTATTTAAAATACTAGAGTCATCAGGGATGATTTAGAAAAAGGTTTCAGATTAAAAAAAAATAAAAACTAAAATATTAAAATTGTTGGAGTCAAGAAGGTGCAAGTAAGAAACCTTAAGTAACAAGCTTGTCTTATGCCTATGTTTGAGGCAGTGTTTCATCTAGCCATATTCCTTTGATGGATTCGAAACTTTTATAACAGGTTGTTGATAGTAAAAAGATGATCTCAGAAAATGTTGTTAGCAAAAGAATTAATTTCCAATTTATTAAAAATGCTAGAAAACATTGTATTAAGTAGAATGAACATAAGAAAAATGTTAAACAACCGTTTTGGGAGACGATTTCGAGTGAGATAGATGATTTGTTTCAAGTCGGTCAAGTGATAAAAGTTGTTAAGGAATATCATTACTATATGTAAGTGTAAAGAACTTGACTAAAAATAATGGACAAGATGGTTTTACGAATATTTAAAGTAGGCTCGGGGAGGTGAAATGTCGGACAAAATAAGAGTTAATAAAACGACGAAGTACAAGTTGTAATGACCATAATTGGACTCGATATATGTTTGTGGATTAGTATTGAGGTCCTAGCATAACATCATCAAGAGTTTAGTGATCATGACATATTTATTAATAAAGAAAATGGAATTACCAAGTGTAAGTGGAATGAGTGTGTACAAGTACACTCGATATAAGTTTGAGGGTTAACATCGAGGTGTTAGAATGAAGAAATTGTGAAGTCTATAGGTTATAATCATCTTGTAATTAGTTAATGAATTCGGTTATGCTTATTAGTAGTATAAATGGTTGTCTTGATTAAGAGAACTAGTCTAGATTATTATATTTATTTATAGAGCTACCAGAAATGAGTGGAACTATAAAAACATATTTTGGACTCTAGACAAGTTTTTTTTAACTCCATTCTTTTATTCTATCTCAGAATATTGTTGATTCATGCTAATGGAAGTGTCTCGACTTCTTGACTTCTTGACCTTATAACAAGTTCTTGATTATAAAGTTCTGTTGTGGTATGAATTATTTTTATCAATCAGAATTATTTTCACCCCTTGCTACTTAGTTCCTTCGCGACTCTGAACTTCTTAAAAAGTTAAAGTGCGCATAGTGGTTATGGATAGATGAATCGAGTATCGTGTTATCTTCTATTTACTATATAGTTGACCGGGAGTAGTTTATTACTTTCTCGACTTTTAGTCGACATTATTCAGGGATCTTTCCTTAGATTATATTTTGATATTAATTGATAATAAATATGAGATATTTATTAATTAATTAAATATCCCTTAAAATTATTTGAATAGTATTTAATGTTGATTAAATATTATTTAAAGAGATTAAATAGTATTTTAATTTTGATTAAATCCTTTCAGTTAATTTTAAATTATTTAAATATTTTTTAATATTGATTAAATTTTATTTAAATATTTTGGTTCATTTAAATTATTTAAATATTATTTAATATTGGTTAAATAATATTTAAGTTCGAATTAAATATTTCTTTACTCTTTTAAATCCTTCAAAATTTTATTCGAGGATTATTCTAGGTCTCTTAATTATTAATCAAATATTATTTGAACTTTAAAAATATTCTGGAGTCATCCAAAATTCTTTAAATATTATTTTCAATAAAATAATAATTACTGAATTAGGATTCAAACATTCCGCAATTATTTTTGAGTTAACAACTCCACATTAGGGAATGAATAAACAACATTGATATTCTTCCTATATATACTTGTGCCTTTACGTACCAATATCTTGCTCTATTAATTATTCTTTGCTGGGATTATTTTATTCCTTTATAGAGACTCCTCGGTCGTGTCCTTGAGTTTTCTTGATTAAATTATCCATTTATCTTATTGATTAGTTGACTGTGATTCAACCCACATGCTCACAAGATTACTTCCTCCAAATTTTGAAAGTGAATCTATTATCTGGTATTGAAATCTTATGAAATATTATTGTTCATTCTGGAATCTCGAATTTAATTTTCCTTCCACACTTATTGATTTTCATATATTCAAAGGGGACATGATCTATAAGTGTAAGAAGCTTGCGTGCACGCAGTCCATCAAAGTGTAAGAAGCTTGTGTGCGGCATAGTCCATCTCGGCGTAAGAGGCCGAGTGACGAACGGTCCAGTATTTAAAGGCCCATGTGTTGCTTGGGGTGATGACCTGTTATGGATCATCCTTCTACTAGTAGAGAAAGTGACAAAATTTTCTATTGTACAATACTACTAATCATCGTGTACAATAAGGAGTGATGAATGCTCTAAATTATAGTATCTTTTTCCAATTAGAATTTGACATTAACACTGTAACAAAAGTCTAAGTGCTAAGTTACCGATAGTGTTAATGAAAACTGTTTAACTTTCATTATTCTTCTACTATAACGAAAGCCAAGATGCTAAGTTACCGATAACGTTAATGAGAACTGTTGACTTTCACTATTCTTACACTATAACGAAAACCAAGGTGCTAAGTTACCGATAATGTTAATGGGAATTATTGAACTTTTATTAGTTATTTTCGTAGTATCTTGAACTACTTTCTTAGTGATTCTTAAATGAATAGAACACTATAGCTAATGCCATCGTGTTAAGTTACCGATAGTGTCATTCTAAAATTGTGAACTTAAATTGTTCATACCGCAATAACTCAAATTACATATTTATTGTGAGTACCTTCTTGCATCATGAACTCAGATTCAATTATTGTCGAGATATACCTGGCTACACATCTTCATTTATATTGCAAGTTGTATATTTATACTGTTGAACATCCGGTTGGGATAATTATGGTTACCACCCTTTTCTTTGGTGCAAACCACATAAATATTCTGATAAATAACTTGTTGAGCATTCTCTGGCTCATTCTTGCTTTTTTTAAACATTATATCTTGAACTAAGAGATGACTATGATTTGTCTACCTCACGTATTATACAAAGGAACGGGAAGATTCAAGCTTGAGCTAGTCAGGTTTAGGGCTTCCACAAATGGTGCAAGCAAGATAGGATTTCAGTTTAGAATCCTAAGACTTATTGTAAAATATGTAATGTAATAATAAATTTTGAAATAATGTTTACTTCTAATGTAACATCATGTAGAAGTTATATTAGTAGTATGAGATCATGAGTTTACATTTGGTTTGTAATAATTGTCATTATTTTCAGTTCGTTTCTTGAGATTATGACTCGAGTTGGTATTTGAATTGGGGTCACTGAAGTTATGTTTAGTTATTATAATTGTTAAACATGTGAGTATTATTATTGTGGAATTGGACCGTGATGGCATGGATCACTGACCTCGTATCTGGGGGCGTCACATAAAATGCTGTGTCCTAAGTCAAATAAGTTAAGAGGAACTTTAATTTCATGTAATCTTATTCAGTTTTATTTATATTTAATAAAAGAGTTTGTTTTTATTACGGATTTTATCTATTTAAGTAATTAAATATTATATTTCATAGTTTAGAGTAAAGGTTTTAGAATTACAATGAGATTATAATATTGAGATCTAAAATATGATAATTCTAAATTTAAGATGTTCCTCGTCATCGGATAACTAATTAAAAGTTAGTTCATCCACAAAGATTGGTACATAATATCCTAGCTTTCAAGAAAGGATGTGTGTTCTCATAAACATTTGTGTAGTGACATTAGACTTAGCAAAATGAGTTTAGATCCGAAGAACCGAACCCCAATATAGGGAACCAAGATCCAATTTTATATTCGAATTTGATAATCCGAAAATATAACTGAATCCGAAACAATCCAATCCGAACCGATATCGGTTCAAAAGAATCAAATCCGATAATGATCTAAAAACCGATTCAATCCAAACCGAAAATAATCCAGAACCGGGATTTTAACCAAAAATAATCTGAAATAACACATGCAATAATGAACCGAATTGATCAAATCCTAATAAAAATTTATACAAACTGAATATGGCTCAAACTAAATTATAGACCATATGTGTATTTCATACATACAATCTTATGAGTCGTTACATTCACAAATACATTATACAATTATACATAATTCATATATATAATACATGTATACGTAAAATAAATTATTAAAAAAATTAAAAATAATATTTATTTTAAATATACTGAAAATTAAAGAAAAGTGAATATAAATTCATATTCTAAAAATAAATAAATATTATATATTATATATGTACATATAAAATTTATTTATATTTATATTTGACCCTCAAGATTTTTTTATAAGATTATTATATTACGAGTATTTAGTGATTTGTTTATATTAACCAAAGTCGGAAGTAAAGAAATATATTACTTAATCAATATAATTATTTTATTCAGTATTATTTTATCAAAATTTTAGCTATTATTTGGCAAATTCGCTTAATATTATTTAAATTCAATGATGATTCAAATTTATTTAAAAGTAATCGAATTGAACTTTCAAATCCAAACAAAATCTAGTTTTAAATAATAAATCCCAAAAAGATCTGAATCGAATTTAATCCATTTTTATCCAAAATTGAACCGAATTTTAATCCGATTTTGACCTAAACCGAAATCATACCAATCTCGGCCAAAACCGATTCAATTTATGCAACATCGAAACTGGATCCGAACCGAATCAGATTCAATCCGAACTGAACCAAATATAAATATACTATAATAAAAAATCAATGTAATCCAAAATTGGTCCGATCTGAAACCGAAATGTTTATCCGAATTGTCAGCTCTAAGTGACACTACAACTAGTATATAGGTGCTTATAAGTAAATAAGTTCACTGAACATCATGTTTAGTTGAACAACCAATGGAGTTCACTCACGTGTTATTAGTTATTCATATATAGTGATGGTTATACAAGTGTATTTTGATTTGATCTCATCATAGTAATCTTGTGTTACAATGAATGAACTGTACTTTGGTTTACTCCTTAGTCTTAGGGACAATCTTCAGAATTTTTCTGGGTAAAGGAATTTACGCATGGAGATGGTGAATGACCAGAATAGGATTTACCCCTTCTAGTGAAAGAATAGAATTGTTAATGTTATTTTAATAATGCTAGTTTAGGAATCTTTGTCTAGAGTGAATGCAATTGGAAAAGCGTTTCTAATTCTATTAATTAAGAACTAGACATTGTGAATATGAAAAAATATAATTAAATTTGTTAGGCTTGACACGAGATATATGCCTTGTATTTAATCGAGATATTGTAAGGTAGAATGAATTAATTGTATGAAAACGAATCACTGAATGGGTTCTTCATATTCGAAGTAGTGAATTCAAATATAGAAAACTTTTAATTCAGAAAAATTTTAAAAGTAATAATTTTTAATATGCAGTCAAAGCACATAAATACGTGTGTCAAAATTCAAAATGACCTAATAAAAAATGGAGGGATTAGTAAATTTCATAATATATTATTGTCTCGTTAATTGATATTTATTTTTGAAGAAAGAGAATTGATTTTAGTATAAGTTGGATATTAATTGTAAATAATTGATGGATTCAGATTACTAGGTTTTCCACGTTTTTTGATCTTATATGTTTTTTTATGTTAAACGACTCTCTCTTAAAATTATTTGTCTATTTTGTCTGTTAATTATTAAGCTTTGAAAATTTCATAATATACGAGGATGGATCTGTGATTTCTAAAATTAATTACCGTTGGCTTGCGGTATATTTAGTCACATAATCCACCGCCACACCAACACATTTTGAATATATGTTCTTTCATTATCCTATTTAAAATGTACTGGTTCGTTCAGGAGAATCTACCTGACCAGGACCCTCTTTGCAGATTCAATCTTATTGTCGAAACTTGCGTAACAAAATCACTCTCTTTAGGTAAACCGTCACCCGTGTATTTTCTCTGTACAAACTGCGCATGTTAATTACCGGTTCAGCCATCTCCAGAATGAGAGTTGAAATGTACTGGTTGGTTTAAGTTTCCATAAATAAACTGATAGTTATATTGGTGCAATAAAATACTGGCTACCATACTCCCAAAAAATGCATTATGAAGCCGAAGGCAAATATTTGAAATATGTTTTGTACTTTATACTTTTTCTCCACTAGAATGATATAAAGCAGAATGTAAATAATTTCAAGGGTACCGTTGGTAGTTTTGGGAAACAAAAATATATGATACAAAGTGAAACTTCCAGTGACGAATCCGATGTCGGACAATACAAACTTTTAATTCGAATACAGGAACAATATTACTACTGAAATTCCAAATGCAAGATTACAAACCCAAAACCAACGATTTAACTACCAAAAGCAAGAAGAATATTGTAGCTGATAAAGACCACGTACAAAATCGATGGTAGTTTTATTAGGTGCATGTCTCACGAGCCATACCAAGCTTCGAGTTGGGCACATCGAAAAGAACCCTGAGATTTTGTTGCTGCATGCTAGCTATGACATTCAGTACAGAATTCACATTATTAGGAGACACGGCCATTGCTAGACAAGTAATGCTACTCGAACTGCTGTGGATAAGGAAATTGTCTTGCGGGAGTGTCATATTAATGCCCTTGAACATGAATGTGATTGTTGGTATTGTTATTGGGACAGAATAGCATGTGTCGAATCCGCCTAGTGATGAGACTATGGCAGTTTTGCCCATGCGTCGACGGAATTCATTTCTCACGGCAATATAGGCTGGTTCCACTAGTCGAGTGAAGACCGTTCCTGAAATTTAAATGATGTAAATAAGCTTTTTCAGAAAAGGATTCATATATGTTTTAAAGACATACAATTCAATTAAGCTTTTATACGATCAAGTTGAGGTTTAAGACTCATGTCCACAATGTGTTTCATTACAACTTGATTGGTTCAAATTCAATCCCCAATAAAAATAATAGACCTCCCATGTATATATAATATTTGCACATTAATAACCCAATTAAAAACAGCCGCATCTTCATTTTAGAAACTTTTGGGATACCTAGCATTACTCTTTTCTATAAATTAGGATTTCTGAATATGAATATAAATTTTATGATTTGACTCGCACTGGATAACGACAGTGATTCGAAACATCCATAACTAACAATTCTGCAATATTCAATAGGGAATACAATATAGTACCTGAATCAATGATTGTTCCAGCTCCATTTGTTGCATTGAATGCCAATGCGCTTGCAGGGATATCAACTATCTTCCTACCAACTTTGATAGCAACCAAATTTACATAGTAGAGTGATGATCTGCTGGGATTCCTCAGTAACTGGGTAAACTTCATCCTGACAGGCTGTACTGGCCCTAATCGCAGAGACCCCGAAAAATTTAGAGCCTTAAAGCTCGGTAAACAGTAGGAGAATGTGGATTTGTACAGGCTTTGGGTTTGTGACAATAACGATAGCGGGCCTCGACCAAGGCCTAAAAGTCCTTGAGGGGGCACTGAGCCACCAGTAGTCTTCTGGATGCAGCCGAAAGTGTATCCGGGAATGACATCCGTCGCTAGTTTCAGGGAGTCTTGTGAGAGATTTGCCGCAACTGAGGAGCTTCCGTAGGTGGTGTTGAAGCTACATGCTGTGGCTGTGCATGTGGTTTGGTGGGCAACCTTTAAATTTCATGTCAAAATGTTGATTTTAATTAGCACAATAATTGATTTCAATTCAATTTTAATAGAACTGTAAATTAAAATTGTAATGTCTTATTTACATCCTAGAATCAAATTCTTTGACAAATTTACAAAAGATATTTGTCACCTCGACTTTTAGTCCGTTGATAGTAAAAAGTGAAATAAATAGGAATTAAAGTAAATTATTTAATTATCGGGACTAATTTTTAAATATCAAATTTATAACTAAAACATATCTAAAATTGTTTAATTAAAATACTTTTTTAAACAAAACAAAAGGTGAAAGTCGTCAAATATCATTCCTTTAAAATACAAATACAATTTAAATATATAAAAAATTATACAAAAATATTTATACACACAAAATTAAAAAATTCTATAATCTCATAATTAAAATACTTATGTGCACAAAATAAACGGTTTGATGCTATCCACTTACAAAACACACACGACTAAAATATATGAAAAATTATATAAAAATATTTATATACATAACATTAAATAAAGTATAAATTATTGTTAATAAAAAAAAATTAAATCATACAAGTATGAATAATAAAATAATTAAAAAATCCAATCAGTGCATTACACGGAATGCACTAATAAAAAATAATAGTTGGAGAAGAGCAAGTGAGCAACATTCCGATTACAGATAAGTAATGTTACCTACACAAAAATAAATATAAAAACAATTACGAAATGACCAAAACGTATATCTATTAATATTTCTGGTTTTATGTCATATAATTGTGGAGGTTTGGTGTGGACTTGTGGTGTCAAAAGGGACCCGGTGTCCCTATTAAATCTGGTAGAATGGATTTGAATTCGAAAAATTGAACCGAAATTACCGGTCTATGTACACTGTACACCCCTATTTTCGACTTGGAAAGTGAGCTCTCCATTTGTAGACCAGGAATGATACGTACTATCACATGATTGTATAGATATGATTTGTCTTTCCAGCAATGCGAACTCTTTTTTCAACATGTGGTGCACACACTATTAACCATAAACGAAAATCATGATTAAGACACTCAGTTAGTGCGCACATATTTTATACTCCCTCCGCTTGGTATAAATTAATAATGTAAAGTTTATAATAAAGTTTACTTATATCATATAATAAGTTATATAACAAATCATGATTAAATTTGGGGACTTGCCGACTTGACATGAATTTATGTATTACTCACGTTGTACTTAGACTAGCATATTTTTGTGATACGGATTCATTTGAAAGTTGGATTGATTTCAAAAAGTACTAAAAATTTAATTCCGATTGTCACATTTCAAATTGGTCAAAACATTAAAAGATAAATTTTTATTTGAGGTCAAAAGTTGGTCTTTAACTAACAGATTCAAATGAGTAGAGAATGCATGAGATTTATATTATATTATGTTAAATTATATTAGAGTATATTATATCCTATATATAATTAGTGTAAAAAATGATTTTATTCAAACATTGTTGAAAGTTAAGAATTCGATAGTCATTACTCATTACCAATGTTAAAAGTTCAATATACACTAACATTGTATTTAAATATAATATTAATAAATTAAAAAAATATTAACATATAACATAAATTTATGATTAAAATCTCATCAATAGCTCAGTAAACACTAATAAGGATTAATTGGGTTTAAATCGTACCATAATATGTAATAAAAACTGGTACAGACAAATATAAGGTTTTATAAAAAAAATTTGAAAAAAGTTTTTATAAATTAAATTTAAATACATGCAAAGTACTAATATGCGTGTATGGATGCACGAACATGTGGTGTGTGTAAAATAGGACAGTGGGTAACCCACCATCAGATGAACAATGTCGTTATTCATATAGAGTCCAAACTAGCTGTTTAAAAACCCAGGCGTTTCATATTTTTTTGATGGATTTTCAAAGTTTTTTTTTAGTAGAAGGGTACCTCAGATCTATAAAATCAGTAGCTCAGTACCAAGAGTCATGTAAAAATTCAACCAATAAATATATGGTATGAAATCTAAGGAAAGAGATTGAGGACAAGTTTTAATGAAAACGAATGTGTGCCTAAGTATATAAATTTTTTATAATTGATTCAAAAATTTAAATTTAAAAATATATATATTTAAAACCATCTCTAATAGTGGTAAGGAATAAGGTTTTCTTAAAATTATATACATTTGTCCAAAATATAGTAAAACCGCTATAAATTAATGATGTTGGGACTAACAAATTTTATTATTTTATCGAGATTATTAATTAATCGAGGTAAAAAATGTAATGTTATTGTTATATTGGAATAAAAAATCTTTATTTAAAATATTAATTTATCATGTTTTATTAATTTATCGATTATTAATTAATGGTGTTATATATTCGTGATAATTTAGGAATATTTGACACTCCCAGTGGCTGTGTCTCTGTTGGAGGTGCTTTGACAATCAAGATATTTGTATAAAAAATTGAAGTAGCCTAGATTAATAGATCTATAACTATATATGTACCTGTTTGCACTGACTAGCATTACAACCAAGAGTCTTGAAAGAAGCAGATTTATCAGAAGCAAAAGTAGTAGAAGCACAACCAGTGCAGCCAGAACAGGGGAGCCAAGCAGCATCATTACTATTATCAACAGCCATAAGGAACGTTTGTGGTGGTGTACCAACTTTAGCCCTCACAATGTAAGTAGGTGTTTGNCGTTTGTGGTGGTGTACCAACTTTAGCCCTCACAATGTAAGTAGGTGTTTGTAAAATCCCCCTGCCTGATGCCACAGGAACAACTGATCTTCCAGCCACAAGATTC
>QRFB01019859.1:4536-19228 GCA_008931105.1 Oenanthe javanica
AATATAAAGTTATATTCTTGGATCTTGTTGTGTTGTGTGTTTTGGATGATTTACCGTTCATTATCTTGGTTATTTTAATGGTGTTCTTGAGGTTGAAGAAGATGATGAACAGTACCCGGGTTTGAACCAAAGTAATTTTTATGTTGTCCCAAAAATAATTAATAGTCATAATTTTAATTTGGGAATCGTATTCACCCCCCCTCTACGATCTCCGGGACCCAACAATTTGCCCTTGCTTTGCTGGCTGAAGGCATTTTTAGAAATCTCTGACCGGTTGCACCCGCAGTCTCTTTCCTCTTGAGCCTTTCTTTTCTCCTACCTCCACCGTTGCACATGGCTTATTGCTCTTCAGTCGTGGGGAGTGGATCTTCATTCTCCTCATTTAAGCTCCCAAAGTTCAATTATCTAGGCGTGACATTCGCAGTTAGGGAGCTTTTCGGCTGCCGAGAAGTTTTGGCTCCGACATTTTGAGGTTCTGAAAATCCAAGTGGTGCGTCAGGCGTAGCTGATGATTGCGGCATGATTCAAATTTGATTGGTTTTCTTGTGCGTTCTCACAGGCGGTGCCAAATGTTGGAACCAAATTTCTGCAAGGTGAGCTGGATACGCAGGACTATGAGTTCGGGCTCGTTGAAGGGGTCCTCCGTCATCCTCCTGCAATGAAGAAGAATGTGAGGGTGGTGCCCCCCGATTTACCTCCGGTGTGAGAATAAGTTAATTTGACCTTTAAGTGAGTAACAAGAATGAACAAGAGAGTGTATATGCAATGAATCTGCAGCAAGTATTTAGTGTGTGTATAAATTGTTATTAACCTAAAGTATGGTAGTCCTTTCTCTATATATAGAGGTCCAAGAGTAGTTGAGTAGTGGATGATAAATCGGATGCACATAGCAGAACTAGCCGTTGCCCTTATTTCGCTATGGCTTCAACATTCAAAGACTAAGTCACTTGGGCCTTGAGTCTTGGGTCTGATCAGGTCCGTACGTTAGGCTTCGGGTCAAATGAGCTTAGGAGGACCAACGACATCCTTGATCAGGTTACGTAGGATCCAGGCCCAATGATATCCTGGACCGGGTTACGTAGGATCCAGGTCCAACTCCAACACAAGTATTTCATTAATCGGAGGGACACAAGCCGCACTTGTTTAACGAAACTCTAGGTTGTTACCAAAACCCTTAGATGATTATGTGGCCACCGAACATGGTTGTTAAATAAATATATACACTTTACAATAAAACTTAAAAGTTTGAATATATATATGTATAATCTCACATGAGGCTAGCGCTGAAAACGAATCCGAGTAATCCGGATTCGAACCCGGATTCGACTCGTCAAAAATGAATATAATTCGTATTCGTATAAAAATGAGTGAATTCGAATCTTATTTTATAATTCGAATGAATACCGAGTCGGATCTTATCACTCTAATATTCAGTCATATTTATTTTGAGTAATTCGAATAATTTTAGAGTACTTGAATATATATTTATTATACGTATTCGACTCGAATTCGTAAATTGCATATATTATTATATACAATTTATAATATTTATATTAAAATAATACTCTACTTGGTGATCACATTTTAATTTTTAGTGAATTTTATTCGAGTATTCATAATTTTATAAAATTACTATATATGAATTCGAATTCGAATACATTAAAATGAGTAGTTCGGTATCTATTCGAGTCGATCCGAATCAAATACGAATATTGATATTCGAACTCTAGTCGAATCTGAAAAAAAAAATTAAAATTTTAATTCGAATCTGGAACGAATCTGAACGAATAACTATAAATTCGAGTCGAATCTAATCATAATGTTATTCGCATTTATTCGACTCAATTTCACCCCTACACGAGGCTACTACAAATAATTAAAAGAGTAATATAACTATAGGATAATAAATATACACGTCATCAATATTTAAAATTTCATATTATTAGTAGTAAGAAAACAATCACTAAACTATACATGCTGCTAGTTTTATCAAGTCAAAATGGAAATTTAAAAAACAATTAATATAAAAAAAGTCAAAAAAACAACTATTAAAATTTAATGTACAAAAATGAATAAATAAATAAATAAAATAATAATTATAATAAATATGTGATATATAATATAATAGGTACTTATATAATAATTATTTAGAATTTAACATCATAAATTAGTAAAAACTATACTTCAATTAAATAAATTATATACATCTATCTATTCTAGAATATAAATTCTGAATTCACATGCCTATTTACACCCTTACCCCAATTTTTCATACTTAATTACGAGTGATGTCATTACCTAATATTACATAATTCTATCATTTTAAGGTGTTGTCTTTAAAGTTGCAAAATAGTACGGCCTATGTCATTACTTTTTTTTTGTGCATTACACATGTAGACTTCTCACAACAAGCTTACCAAAGAAGCTAAGCATGACCTAAACATTTCAAATTCAAAATCTAAATTTTAAATTCCAAATCATTTCCTTCTTCTACGAATATGACTTTCAAATTTCAAAATTCAAAATTCATATCTTCTCCTACTGAATACACTAGGGAATTTGCATGTGCTTCGCACACGGGTAAAATTATAAAAAATAAAGAAATTTAGATAATTTAAAAAAAGTTTTAAGAAATTTGAGCATTAGTAAATTTATATATGATTTATAAAAAATAAAGGAATTTAATTAATTTAAGTAACATTTATTCATTAAGAATAATAATAATTATTATAAATTTAAAATACATGTGAGAATGTTACATATATTTTAAAAATATAAACAATCATCCCACGTGAAAAAACAAATTTGTCTAAAAACATTGAAACATTTCAAATCGGTGAAAAAAAATTAAGTAACAATCATCTCATACGAAATAAAATTCAAATTCAAATATGTCTAACTTATTCGAACATTGCCAAAATTGTCAAAGAAAAATGAAGTCTCGCAATAAGAAATATGTGAAAATATATTCTCCAAACATTTTAAAATCTCAAGTATCTTTCATCCAAAAAATAAACTTTAGTAGACAAAAGCTCCTCCTCAGTTTTCCTGGCATGTTGAAAAATATAAAGACAGTCAATACCTATAAATTATAATTTAATATATGGCATGCATGATATTTTTTATTCCCAATAAATGAAAATACCAGTTTAATCTTTTTGTTACAAGATTTAGCTGAACCTGGAGTATTTCCTAGCTCAACATTCTAAAATTATTTAAGTATTGAAGTATTAGTAATTTACACAAGTATTCAAAATAAAGAATTATATTATTGAATAATTAAAAAAACAACTCACATCTCCAACACTGGAAATTGTAAAGTCTGAAATTTCATGTACTGATTCAGAAGTCGTTGCTTTTGAGTTTTTAGAAATATAAGCATCAGTAGCATCATATAATGCACTATTAATTAATACATTATCTTCACTTATCTTTATATTTAAGGTAACATCTTTATCAGTGATGTCCAAAATCAGTTGAGGAATAGATAGATTAAAAGCCGCCTGTAAAAGAATTACATAGAAAGTAAATAATATATGACATAGTTTAAATATTGAAACGCAACACATATTTGTTAATAAAATATATGTTTATACCTCCCCGAGATCCTCTAACATTTTTTTTGCACTTTTTCCAACTAAACGTTTAATAGCGCAATCAGAAAGAATTACATTAATAGCTTCAATTGAATATTCAGCAACTATTAAGATCCTGTATCTGTTTCAGAATAACAAAATTATTGAATATAATTATAGTTAGTGATAATATAACAAAAAACCAACAATATACCTTGTTTCAGCAAATGACATGCTCCTAAGATATTTCGGATTGAGACACTTAAATCTCCTTTCTAATTTCTTCACTTCTTCAGGACAAAAGTTACATGAATTATACCACCAGTTATCAACTACTTTAACCTTCTTAATTTTTGCAATACACAAAACATTTCTCTGTCCCAAACGTTTATTGTTACAATACAATACATATATTTATTAAAGATATAAATGATCAAGCCTAGATATGAAAATAATTAGTTATTTTATAGCATTATGCAGATTTTAAAAAAAAAATCAATAAACCACTCAAATATCTTAATTAAATAACCTTTTACAAAATTCATTCACCGCATTGAAATCCAAGTTGAAGTAGATCTTAGACAATGGCAACGTACTTATTTAAACAGAAGCTATAAAATTTAGTAAAAATTCATTAGCTTAAACAATACGATTATTAGATACACATAATTTATATATTCACAATATTAACTTACTCCTAAAGGACGACAAATTCACACTTGCTAAAATTCCTATAACTGATGTGTCAAAATCATCTCGATAAATGTTATTGACCGTTTCAGCCAATCCTCCCCATGCAATAACCTTGTGAGAATTACTGTAACAAATTTCATAATTTAAATTAATAAATATTATATTCATAAACATATATATGTATATATATGTGTATATATATATATATTTCGTACCAATAGTGGATTTATGAATATATGGATTCAAGTATGATATTTTTTTATGCAATATATAAATAATTAATGTTCAACGAAATATAAAAGAAATCTTTTAGTACCGTTACATTATTTATTTTCGGTTTACACAAATTGTAATTGTAATAAAATAAAATGATAAATATTTTCAAGTAATTATAAAATGTATTTGTCTTGATTTTATGAGTAGTAGACTATTATAATGAGTTACTATAATATAAACATGGTAAATGAAAAAAATTAAAATAATACTTTTGTTACTTTGAATCACAAATGTTAAATTTGACAATATTTCTTGAAACATATTTAGTGTTGATGGAGTGCAATCTCTTAAATTTTTGCACCACACCAATGATATCTACAAAAAAACATGATTTTAATTATATGAGAAATTATGAAATTAGATGAAATTGAGATATATAATTTTTTTTTCATATTTTGATACTAACGTATGGCATATTCAGGATTTTGATTGGGTTCATAAGTGCTTGCAACTTGAAATAAATCTCTTAGATTAATAAATTCGAATTTATGCATATGTATCATAAAATCTTCCTCAAGCACTTTCTCAATAGTAGTAGAATTTAAGAAATTTAAAATGTGTTTAGAGGACACCGATCTGAGTTTTGATTTAGCTTGTTTGACACTAAGATTAGTTATAATATAAATTTCCCCTTCAACCATGGGTTGAGCCAGACTATTCCACTTCTTAGGATATATAAATCCTGCATGTGAAAATTCTGTAAAAAAAATAGATTAATTTAGTACGCTTTAAGATGTACTTTGAAAATTTAAAACACACTGCATCTGTTTAAAAATATATTCAATAGTATATTTACATTATCATCAAGAAAAATAGCATTATACCCAACTAATTCTTTTCCATCACTTGAAGGCCACGTTCTTGAGATGCGAACTTTAATTTTTCAATTGATTATTGTGTTGTCGAGTGATTCCAATTGATTAAACATTGTAAAGATGATATATATTCAACATTTCATGTAAAACCTGTTTGATTTGGATCAGGACAAAAAATTAGGAATAATATTCAAACAAACTACATACACTACAGAGAGAATGACTAAATGGATAGTATGGCAATCACTATTACCTTGATGAATCTATTTATCCGACTTTGAAAATTTATCCGGTGTTTATATATATATATATATATATATATATATATATATATATATATAATTAGGATGATATTTAACATAATTTTTAAAAAAATTATTGTAATATAAATATAAATCAAATCAAAACTAATTTGATATTTTGAAATGTTTATTAGGCAATAATTATATGCTTTGATGATAATTGATTATCCTGTTATAAATCAATGAGAAAGTTTAAGGTCAATCATTTAATATTCACAAGTTAATCTATTTTTTTATCAATCTTAAAAAGCGTAAATTGTGTTTTTATTAAAGTAAAGTATATCACATATTTCATTTGAAATCGTTATATCATAAATATTGTTATAGAAATAAAATAATCGAGTTAAAGCTTAATGCATAGTTTTACGGCTAATTGGAGAAATTATAGTATGACCTTGGAGATTTAGCTAGTGTCTATATATATATATATATATATATATATATATATANTTATCATTATAGTATTATTATTTTTTTTGAGATTTGTTATTAGAATCACAATGATAGAAATTTAATTTTAAATTTGAAGCTTGATTTGATTTTTTAAATTTGTATATATTTTGTAGAAATATATAATTAGATAAATATTTGTATCTTGATTTGTCATTCTTCACTTTCAATGATGTCCAAACCTTCATCAAATATAACATAATTTATGGTATTAGTACCAATCTTAAACTGAGTGATTTTAGTAATTTTGTAGAACTCAATTTAATGTTCTAAAACTACCACCAACATAAAAATAACAATATTTCACCTTTGCCGCATCTCAAAAGCTTGTTCTATGTCAGGATTAATATAGATTCTGGAATATTGTATGTAAGTAACTAATACCCAACCTGAAACCAGTAATGAAAAATTGAGTATAATAACTATGACAACTTAATCTCAATTTCACAATTATTTATTTATTTAAATACAAATTAATGAAAAAAATCACCCATACGTCTTGGCATTAGTCTAACACTTGCTAATACAACAACATGTTGCTCAAGATCATCCTGAAAAAGAGTAGCCAAACTTGGCATATATTTATCCCACATGACCAATTTGCAACTATTAATTCCATCCGTCACATTAAAAATGTAAGCATTCTTTTCACCATATATAGTTGGTATGACAGTCACCTCTCTAGAATCGGTAACAACGCCAATAACATCTACAAAAACAACAAAATAATTTCTAAGTACAACGTTGGTCAACACAACAATAACAATTAACTATATTTATCATGTTATTCTACTTATCTATTGTATTAATGGGCACAAGATCAATGAAAGTTAAGTGTGGAATGACATATAAATAAGATGGATTAACAAATTCAAAATGGTTAAGAGGTATGACAAAGTTGTCTTCGAATACTTCTTGTATTATGGTTGAAGACAAAAAACAAATACATTTTGGTGTAGATACAGGGCTCAGGTTTCCAACTAATTCTATTGTCCAGATATTTCTTACTTCATATATATTGCCTTCTACAACCATTCCATTTAAAGAATGCCATTGGTCAGGTGTCACCAGCACATCATGTATGTGATAGTTATGATAAAAAAAAGAGTGTTTGAGTAATTGAAATCATAGTGTAAATTTTGACAGAGTGAGTTTTAAGTATATTATGATGATTAATATAATTTATCTTAACCCGATATCCAGAAAAATTCATGTTATATCGTGCAATGATATTATCACGGGTAACCGTCAGCCACAATCTAGTTACACGAATCCTAAACCTCCAGTTAATCTTTGTNAGAGTGTTTGAGTAATTGAAATCATAGTGTAAATTTTGACAGAGTGAGTTTTAAGTATATTATGATGATTAATATAATTTATCTTACCCCGATATCCAGAAAAATTCATGTTATATCGTGCAATGATATTATCACGGGTAACCGTCAGCCACAATCTAGTTACACGAATCCTAAACCTCCAGTTAATCTTTGTATTATCAATAAATGAAAGTAAGTCAACCATATTTGTGAAAAAAAGCATGGTTAATGATATCAATATCATTAATCTTTGTGGAGATTAAACGTACTTAAGATGTTGATAAAACTATACATTATGGTTGATAAGTACCTTATCTTGATGAAGTTTCAATGCAGTCTATTTTTAGGATGTTATTATCTTGAATGGTGCAATGGCGTGATATTATATAGTGCACAACATAAAGTAATTAAATAGGTGATACTAATTTATTTATTATTATAACTTTTTTTTATTGTGGATTCTGATTAAACTTTAATTATAGCAAATATCTATTTTATTTATGGTGTATCAATATATGATCAATTACTTGATATGATTTCAAACTGCATAAATAGATGAGATGAGTGTCGAAAATATTTGTATGTTTTTTTTAATAATAATACCATGAATAATAATCGACATGTAATTAAGTTTTTATAAAATTAATAAATTTCTAATATTATTGTGAATTATACATTTCTCCTCTTAATTTTACACCATAATCAATTATTAATTTTTATGTGCTTAAATATAAAAAATTTTATAAAATAAAATATTTAACTCTTAATTATAATAGATGAATATAATTTTAGCAAATCGTAATTAATATTATAATTGTCATATAAATAAAAATAATTGTTTGTCACTAAAATATAAAAGAAAAATTTTAGTACTGGTCCATATTTATTAAATTATTTTATATTTAAATATTGTTCCGGTACATTTAAATATAAAAAATATAGAAAATGTCATTTTCTTGACAAAATAAATTTGTTGTTTTGGTCTATATTGTTGAAAATTGATTGAAGTAATAAAAATGAAGCAATTACTAATGTACTAATATGATAAATGAGGTAACCAAAAACAAGGATTAAATAATATCAAATCTACATTTTTGTCACTAAAATTAAGTTTATTTTATTTTGGTGTGTTGATGTCATTATCATTTAACCTTGATTATATTATTATGAGTTAATTGTTATAAATAAAGAAGCTTGAATCAAATTTTAAATTGAAAAGATCAATTTCTATAAATTATTCATAATATCCCCACAATCCACGTACATGTATTAGGTACAATGTGAGACTTATATATATCAATATTGAAGCTGTTAACTAATACAACATTTAAAAAGAAAAAATACTCATCATGATGAAGTTGAGTTTTTCTTGACACTCTATTACTAATGCACTAAATAGTTTTGCTTGATACTCTATTACTCATGCACTAAATATGTCAGATGAATAAAAATTATTTAGAATTATATAATTACATTTGTAACTAAATAATATGTATTTTGTTTCATATACAACTTTTACAAGTTCAACCATTATCGGTAGGAATAGGTATAATACGAATTTTAGTATATATACGATTATTAAAAAATTATTGGTTAGACGCTTGTTAATTTCTCATATAAATGTACTTTTATAATTTTCTATATACAGAAAGAAAAATAGTGATGAGGAGTTTTGCTGCAGCAATTTCAGAAAACAAATCGTTCGGGACACTGATATGTCTTGATATTAGTTTTATTTATCTTGATCATGGTCCAATAACATACAACTGATCAGTTGTAATACATGATTGATAGAGAGTGCCAAAACCATTTGTAGAGGAGTTTGGTGCGAACATTCCTCGAGATATTAATGTAATATGCAAGGGAGTTATGATGTGGAAATCACTTTATGACAGTGAAAGAGGAAAAATTATGGGATTAGAGAATTTTCTGAAGATTCATGAGGTGAAACAAATGTATACTTTACTGTTAGATTACCTTGAGAATGAGGATTTTAATATTCAGATATAAAATTCGTACGGATCAGAAATATATAAGTACAAATGTGTTTCGTTCATAAATGAGAATTCTGATTTTAAAATAAACTTGAGTGAGTATGTCCTTGGGTTTGATAACTTAGAAGATGAGAAAGCGAGATCACTTTTTTCAGTAGTGCCTATGGAAGAAGACTTAATTACTACGAATTAAGTATGGGTGAACCTCATTTTCATGCAAGAATGAAGACAATGGTTAGTACATGAATTAATGATTCAATTTTTAAAATTTATTTTGTTTTTCCACATTGTCCCTTACATAAAATCGTATTTTTTGCAAACAGATATTACCGAAAAATATGGCCAATCTATGTAACACATGGAAAAATGCCGACATCATCAATATATATTTCCTCGAAAAATATTGGAAAGTAGAGATTAAGATTTCAAGCGATGATCATTATCTTGGAAATGAATGGTATGATTTTGTGAAAGATAGTGGACTTGAAAAGAATGACATTATCATCTTTAACGCACTTTTAGAACCAATAGAAAACATGGTACATGTGTGTTTGTTTAAAAGTAATGAGATTGAGACGCATGAGTTGAGATTAGGTATTTTTTGAATTTTGATATCTATAAATAAATTTTCACATTACAATACGAAATACATGATTTATATGCCATATTTTGAAGTATGGTATAAATCTATTTGTTTTCAACTGGAAAACTACATCAAATTGTTTCATTTTTTCACGCCTTACATTTGCATACATCGTATCATAAAGAGATTGTAAGTTAACTTATAAATTTAATGATTTATTATTTTTAAATATAAAATATTAGTGGCCAACTATCATTATCAAAAGCTAATGTAAATTATTTTCTCAGGTTCCTCCAATACTTGTACAAAAATTTTATGTTGATATTTTATCAAAGGTTGATAAAATACATTGTAGTGAATCCACTTTTACAATATCCTATGATTCAAAATCTCGCCCTTTCAAAAATATTCAAATGATTTTAGAGAATTATGATCTCCAGATGAACAACAAATTTTTTATCACAATAAACGAGAATGAAGAAGCTAGCTTGAAAATTTTCCGAAGGGATGGGTTTGAAGTTGAATATCAAACACATATTATTAGTGAGGGTCATTGGTTCGTGAAGGCTAAATGGGAAAAGTCATATTATAGTAATTATACTCGAATACATTATTTTTATATTTAGTGGTTACCTTTTATTGCATGCTAAATTAGACATGAATATTGGAAAATAGTATAAAAATGAGAGTGAAAAAATAAAAGATGGAGAAAACATGATTTCCAATGAGACAATGGAAGTCAATAATGATCGTGGTATTGATAGTGCACAAACTTTAATGCATGTGGTTGAGTTTTCTGATGATGGTGAAGAATCTGATAGTGATGACGGTATAGAAGAAAAGAATGGTCTGATTCTAGAATATTTTTTGGTAAAGTTTTCGAAATCTAATATCGATAATCATTTACAGGAGTGGTAAGCTTTAACTATCTTGTAGGTTTATAATTATTGAGAAATAAATAATAATGCACGGTTCAATTACTATTATTAATGAGAAAAAATTGTAGTGCATTAGCAGGGATCTTGATGCATTTATAAGCAATTGAAATTCTGGGCACACTCTTTTTTTAAAAGAGGGGACAAATCTGAAACATTCGAATAAATGTAACAAATGGACGAAAAAGGTTTTCATCTTGATGGAGTCTTTTTGTGGAAGATAATGAATTAAATTAGAACGACGCAGTCCAATTTAGTCTACAAGAAGATGGAGTAACTTTCAATATAGAAGTAGTTGTTGATTAATTCTTTATTTTTTATTTATTAAAAATAGAATGTGTCTAGACATATTTATTTTTCTTGAAGCTTATGAGAATTTATGGGCAGGTTATTTTTTTTATTTACTGGTATGTGCGCACATGCACTCTGTTTTAATCCAAATTAAGGAATTTCACTTATTTTTTATTTTAATTATTATTTGCAATTATTTGTTATGATGAATTTGTGTGTTATATGGTTTGAAAATGAAAGTTCATATTGAATTGGTTATGTAAATTTACTAGTAAAATTTATATAATAAATATATAGTCCACTCGTAATTAACTTTATAATTTTTTTCATATAAATAAAATAATCATTTTTCAATGAAATATAAAAAAAATCTTTTAGTACCGCTACATTATTTATTTTCGATATACACAATTTGTAAAAATGTAATGTGCTTTAAATTAAAATATTTTGTTTCCCTTTAAATATTAAGTCATTTATTTTTAAAAATTAAAAAAATCTTTTCAGATCTGATTGCAAAAATTAAAATAAGAATTTAGATGTGAAATAAAATTGAGCTTAACCATCCGTTTACAGAAATGATAATGTTTTAATCTATTTTAAATTCTAATATTTGTTTCTTTTCAAAATTGCTTATTGTTTTAAATATTTTTTAATTGAGAAAACTTTTAGTTTTTTTAACTTCATCATTTTAATTCTATACATATAAGTATATCCATATCTAGAGTCATAATAATAATAATAATAATAATAATAATAATAATAATAATAGTAATAACGTAATAACTATAATAATTGTAATAAAATGAATAAATAATAATAATAATAATTTAGTGTAAAAAAAGTATACAAAAATTTATTATTTAATAAAATTAGTTGATACGTTTAAGGTTTGTCAATAAAATAAAAATAAAAATTTGTTTTAATTAATTTTGCATGAAAGGAGTAGTTTGAATATTGTGTCGAGTGTTTCACATCTGAATGCGAAAATCAAAATAAAAACTTTAGATGCAAAAACAAAATTGTGTATATACTTAAAATTTAAAATCTTAACCATCCTATAACCAAAATGGTAATGTTTTAATGTATTTTAAATTTTAATTTTGATTTATTTTAAAAATTGCTTTTTTGCAATTATTTAAAAATGTTATTATATTTTGAATTTTAATACCTATTAAATTGTTACTATATTAAATATATTTTCATTAATTGTATATTTTACTATTCACTTGTATTGAATAAAATATTAATTAAGTTTATTTTAACTTATAAAATCTCCATATATATATATATATATATATATATAGAAATTTTTAAAAAATAATTTTATATATAACTAACCATTATGCCTAATAGCAACGGAGTATACTTATAGTTGGTTAACTAATCATTTTAGATAGTCGCGGTTGGAAATACTCCTATCTCCGTGTTATTTTATTAAACTCCTTTAATTTTGTCTTTTTAACTCATATAATAAAAAATAATATTTATTAATTAAGCTTTTTAAATTGAAATTTTGATTAGATAAATATTTAAAAATTGAATTTGTTTTTATTATAGGTCCGTGTTAAAAATCAAAATAACATATAACAGTTTGAAATGAGTAATAAGTGTTAGTATTGGTGTCCTAGAGACAATAATTTTATGTTTTATTGAAAATAATTGACGATTATGTTTTATTTGATTATTTAATTAACATTTATTATGTCTTTATTTACTGCGTTATAAATTGAAAGCAAAATAAATGTCCTTGGAATATTAATACGCATTATATACCTTTAAGTATATGACTTAAAAATGAGAATGTATTAATACTATTTTATTCCTAAAATTCCATAGTCGAGTATTATTATTTAGGGACAATAATAATGCAATAAGATTAGTATATTTGTTGATAAATGACCGCATCTCATTGGTCATAGGTATGGTGATACTAGAGTCAAGAACATAAGTGCACGCTTCAATGCATGACACTGGAAAGACCCGTCATGAGATTCTACATGTTAATAAGTGTCATAAGAAATTCTCATTGTGATAATGATGTAATGATCCTCTGACTTAAAATCATTATATTTCTATACGAGAATTAATATACTTTGATTACACTCAAAGTTACCTTTAACCGGGTAATGATAAAGGTGGACATTGGGTATGCTATGAATCATATGAGGAATATGAATGATAACATTTAACCCTCTGATTTTAGGAGTGATATTATTGGCCTCTTGATTGAGTGAGACTATGAAATGCATGGTCGTGCTCAAATATTGATTTGTTTAATAGTCTACTCATTGATCAAGGAAACCAAGGTTAAACGTTGAAGATGATGACACAATACATTCCTCGAGTTTGATCTATAATATAAGGTTAAAAAGATTATATTATATTGCACATTATTCACAAAAGGTTTAATTGAATCACCAATTATTATTGTTACTTGGGTAACAATGATGTATTATTAGATGCCGCACATTGTTGTATAAATGTGAAGGAATTACAAAGGAGTAGGACATTGGCAATGGAGCAAAGGTTGCTACTTTGGCTGTAGGGACTTATTATTTATCATTGCCCACTGGGCTTATTTTAGAACTTGAGAATTGTTTTTACATGCCTGCAATTTGCAGAAACATTATTTTGGTTTCTAGTTTGGACAAGAAAGGTTTTGCATTTTTAATTCAGAACAATAATTATTCCCTTTCTTTGAATAATGTTACCTATGGGGTTGCACGTTTATTTAATGGTTTATATGTTCTTGATTTAGACACTCCATTCTATAATGTGAATAACAAACGTCTTAATACTAATGATTCAAATCAAACATACCTCTGGCACTGTCGTTTAGGCCATATAAATGAGAAGCGCATTTCCAAGTTACAGAAAGATGGATACTTGGATAAGTTTGACTTTAAATCATACGAAGCATGCGAACCTTATCTCATTGGAAAAATGACTAAAACTCCTTTTACTAGACAAGGTAAAAGAGCCACTGAACGATTAGAACTTATACATAGTGATGTATGTGGTCCTATGCGTACTATGACAAGAGGTGGCTNCTACTATGGCAAGAGGTGGCTTTTACTACTTTATCATGTTTACTGATGATTTCAGTAGATACGAATATGTGTATCTTATAAAGAACAAAACCGACTCTTTTGAAAAGTTCAAAGAATACAAAACTGAAGTAGAAAAACAAACTAGCAGAAGTATTAAGACTCTATGATATGATCGTGGAGGTGAATACTTAAGCTATGAATTTAAGAGTTTCTTAAAAGAGTGTGATATTGTATCACAACTCACTCCTCCCGAAACACAACAATGGAATGGAGTTTCTGAGAGGAGGAATTGTACCTTGTTGGACATGGTGCGATCAATGATGAGTCATGCAGATCTTCCAAATAGTTTCTGGGGCTACGCCTTGGAAACGACTACTTATACACTTAACCGAGTTCCTACTAAAATGGTTCA
>QRFB01019861.1:0-19226 GCA_008931105.1 Oenanthe javanica
ATTGATAGTTAAATTAATTAAATTATTTTTCAATTTTTGGATATCCGAAAAAACCCGATCCGATCCGAAACCCGATGGATTTGGATTAGGATATTGATTTTTGGATTTGGATTTGAATTTTAAAACCCGAAAATATATAGATTTGGATTTGGATTTCACAAAATCCGCCCCAACCCGATCCGTTGTCATCCATATCTATATTTTCTATTTTAAGAATCTTACTTATCCTATAATTTTTATTTAATATATCATTAAAGTTTATGAATATTAAAGATCCTAACCGTCTAATTTTAGGTGAACCACAGAAACGATCTTAACTATTCAATTTTAATAAAATCTAATTTTAGAAATAATATATATCATACATACAACTCTAACCCCCGATAGTCCTCCTTTTATACAGCTACTCACAGATAATATTATATTACATTTAAATTATATTTTATATTTTTTATTTTAAGAATCGTACTTATTCTATAATTTTTATTTAATATATCATTAAAGTTTATNAAATTTAAATAATTAAATATTTATTTTATTAACAAAGAGAATATGTTTTTTTCTTCTGTAAAAAAAAAAGAATATGTTTTTTCTTTACCAATCTCTCAAATTTAATTTTATCAATCTCATATAATGTTTTTACGTATCCTTATTTACAGAGAATCGTGACATCTATACTATATTATAATAATTAAATTAGAGAATTTTTTTTGAAATACTGAGGTGAACCATAGAAAAGATCATAACCGTCCAATTTTAGGTGAACCANTGTACTATATTATTATAACCGAAAGATTAAAAGTTTTGGTCGGTCAGTACTGGGCCACGAACCTAAAAAATATACATGTATTTATAATACGGATATACATATATATATTACCTAAAATTTTACCTTTTAGATCCATTTATATATTTATAAAATTTTAATTTTTAGGCCTAATTATATATTTACTATAACACGGGTGAGATTATAACATATTTATATTTAGAATAAATTTATATAATATAAGAGAACATATAATATTAACAGAAATTCTTAATATTGTAAAATTTTATAGTAAATATCAATAAAAATATAAATAAAAAATCAATTTACTTAAATATTAATTATCCCACAGGTTATAAGTTTATAATTTTTAAAAAGCAAATAACTTGAATGTTCCGATCCTAATTCAAAGTCCATGGAATCCCCTTTGCTGACTTGGCCTAAAATTTTAGTGGGGTCATTCATGATTAAAAAAATTATGAGTTCTAATTTTTAATATTTTTATAATTAATAAATTTATTTTTTAATTATAAATATTATATTTAAATTTTCTCTCCAAATATATTTATATATAATTTTATAGTTATTTTTAAAAATTGAAGATCGTCTAAAAAATTATGAATATATTTATAGGTTTTTCACTTCATGAATTTCATAAACTTATAGATATACATATAATATTTACATTTTCATTATATAAGAAATCATAATATTGAAATTAATTATTTTAATAAAAAAAGTAAAAAAGAGCTTATTTCATTTTAAACTACTTACTTTTATTATATTAAAATAATATCTTTTATTTTTCATTCATATGTTTTTCTACTGTACAAATAGTTATGTTCATCTAATATTTTTTTACTTAAAATAAGATTGTGTAAATCAATTAAAAAATTTTGTCACAAAAACGTTAGGTCCTGAGAATTTTTTATAAATCACTTGTAAATTAATATATATATATATATATATATTATAACTACTAATTAATATGCGTAGAAATTAAATAGTTAGGGATAAATATTTATAAAATAAAGTATTAATGCAATATATCATTTTTATGCAATAAATAATATATATTTATAACATAGAACTCCCTACTTTATAAAAATATTATTATATTTATTTAAAATTTAACTTTAAAATATTTTATTAAATAAAATTTTGATGAAAATAAATTCAATGGATACATTATATTATTTTTAATGGGAGCATTAGTGTAATAATGTAAATGTTACTTGAATAAACTTAAAATTTCACTCGGACCCTGCCCCACTCCCAAGGTGCGTCCGCCCTGATCACCATGACGAGACCTATTCACAAATAGCTGAAGATTTAATTATTTCAGAGACTTCGTGAATCCGACCTTAATCCGAATATTTGAGTTATTCATTACCAATTATCCGTCTAAATCCTAGAGTTATGTGTATTTATAGTCATAATTCACCCCAAAAAGGATGACGTCTTAAACTCTCAAACAAGAAAATCCGCTAAAATATTAAAATTTCAAAATATTAATATATTCAGGCTTTTTAAAAATTTCATTAAAATATGATGATATTCGATAAAGATTTTAAAAAGTTTCTAAAATCTTGATTTATTAAATTTGGATTTTTAAAAATCAATTAAAATTTAATGATATTTAATTTGTATTTTAAAATATCTTTAAAATCTGATAGTATTTAAAATTCGATGGATTTTTTATTCTATAAATTATTGGATTTTGATGGATTTTACAATGTATTTTTTTTATTCTTAAAATCAATCTACAATTTTTTTGATTTTGAAATTTTTTAATCAAACTTTCCATCAAACCCGTGAGAATCAGTCTACATTTAGAATCAAATAATATTTAAAAAAATCATATATTATTATTAATTTATTAAAAAAAATTTAAATTCCAATTGAATATACCTCTTTATCATAATAAAGAATATAATAATTGTTATAATTAGCCAATTAGGTCCAATTAGTTTTGTGAAAATGATACGCTCCTGGGAGTTTTCTGTAAATAAACAGAAAATGCTTCCGTACAATCACACAGTGACACAGCTAGCTGAAGTGGCCCACTCCACTCAACTCTTTTCTCGTATTAGTAGTTGTTCACTGGATGAGTAATGGCTAATTTACGTATGTAATGTTAGAGAATCAAATAAATGTCTCAAAATAATTTTTTAAAATGATGTGGCATGATCCATATGAAAAAATGAGTAGTTTTAATTAATATGATTGATTTGAATATAGAAAGGTTCATCTCATTAATTATTCTCACAATCAATCAGAAAGAGACACGTGTCATTTGGAAAAATTTTTGTAAATATTTTTTAGTTCTCTAGCATATTCATTAATAAATAAATACAAATAATATTAAATAAATTTAAATACCAAATTTCATTAAATATTTATTTCGTTGTTAACAGCCTAGTCTCTAGCCTCTTGTTATCCCTACCAGCTAAAGCCAAGATACTGAGCTAGCTAGCCTAATACTAACAAAACCAGACGTTGTTACACAGTATACAAATCTAGTAGTCGATCTGCAGGGTGTTTTGGTCTCCATAGTTGACATAAACACATTAATGATTTAAAATCCATCCTTTCATCATTATTGAGGGCTGTTTAACTATTTAAGTATTGGTTAATATACAATCTTTAATGATTAATGCCAAATTATAGTAGTAGTATTTTTTTTTTGAACTTTCAAGTTATGCTAGGATGAAACCAGCTTATATATTCAGTTGAAGTCACTTAGTATAGTACTATAAGGCTATGATAATCTAATATTTTTTTTATAAAAGATTTGTGCTTGTTCGTTATTTTATGCTAATGAACCATAAGATCTCATCCTATTATACGTTTTCGTCATCGTTCAATCAGAGCGGGGGAGCAAATCAAAATCGAAAAACTCAGATTCGGTTTAGCCCATTGAGCTAGGACCTTATCAACATTTTGCACTTGTTTAAGGTTGTTATTTTGTTGATCGTCTAACATGCTTTATATATGCTAGTCATTTGATGCTAGAAGACGATTTAATTTTTAGAAGTTTTTATTAAAGTGATTTAGACTCGTTTGGCTAAGCTTATTTTTCGAAAATAAATATTTATTTCTAAAAAAAAAGCATATAAATATGTACTTTTCTCCCGGAAATAAATACTTGTTTCTTAGAAATAAGTTTAGCCAAACACTCTTTTACGAACTATTTGCTATGTTGATTTTACTAATGTGATCGTCTGCAATCCAATTATTATCTACTGAGATGAATGCAATTTCTGAAATTTGAATACCAAGTAGGGAATGCTATATTTGGGCAACATTGCAGGACAAAATAGACAGGTAGAGATGAAGCCAAGATATAATGAGGATTGTGAGTCAGTGGGAGGTAAGTGACGACACAACTGGGAGCTGGTGTTGTTTTATATTTACTACCAACAAGGTTTGGTTATTGTCTTTAAATTGTTGTTATCTGACAAAGACAAATGCCAGAAATTATAGCACAGAAAAATACCCTCTTGTTGATAGTTAAAAAAAAACCATCTTGTTATATCGCAATTACCATAATCTTCTTTTCATGGACAATATCATCTTCAGACTTCAGATGATTTAACCTTAGGTTTTAAAACTTCATCAATCTTCCCAGAGGAAGACCTTACACCTGGATCCGAAAGTTTACCAGCTTTTACAGAATGGCCATGTCATGACCCAGATTCCAACTCCATTATGGACACGATTACATGGAATGAGGGAAAACCCCAATCTTACCGTGATATATCCTGACAGTTTAGTTCCTTAAATGAGTCGTCGTGAAGATATAGTAGCTACTTGATATTTTTTTGTGAGATGAGTGAACAATTTGATATAAAACCCCGACAATATGTGTTTAGCCCAAATATGAATCGTCTACTAATATATTATTCCTTTAATCTTGTATCTCAAAAAAATACTTCACAAAACTTTAGACCATCGTAAAATTGGCATGTTAACAAACACAAACCCAACCCAGAATTGCCATCATAGCCTTACTGTTCGAATAAAATATAAGATCCTCATAAGTCCTCTTAACACCTTAAGATTTTAGGAGAACTGATAATTTAATATGGTATTAGGTTGGCAGATAGCACTTAAATACCTTTTAATTTCTTCTCATATGAAGTGTTTCCAACATGTTCCTTTCAACATTCAACTCGTAGAACCCAGTATGTAACATTCAGTCCCCAGGAGAAAGTCTAAACTCATAAAGAGGTCTTCCAGATTTTCTCAACCATGTTGTCTATACCAAGTTTTCTTCCCAACAATGTACTACCACAAACATTGAGACTTGTTACTGATAGAATAAAGTGATATATTCTAACTTCAGCTAAATACTCAATTACTCATAATTTTAAGCAAAATTTTGAGCAAACCAGCATAAACTCAAGGCTATATCTCAGGCGGTAACACTTTATATTTAAATTCCTCTTAAAATTGCCGCACACTACAATTTCAAGAAAGGGAAAACATATAAAGCTATAAAAGAGGAAATTTAATTCATTCCCACAAGATCAGTAACAGTGCTGGATAAGTGCGATGAAACTACATTTGATGACTTGGCATGAAGTTATTTCAGAATGAGTTAGTGCTAGTGAGGAGCATACGGCTGACTGCAATCTCTTTTGGTCACTATTTCTTTCTGTTACCTCCATCAGTTCGATTAAAACAAAAAGAGGATGGTCAGACTTAAGAGTAAATGTGAAATAACTTTCTTCCATATATGACATTCAACATCCCCGGAATAATGACAGAGCTATATGAAGTTTATAGCCTTTGTTATCCAGATTCAGTTGCGAGGGTCGGACATGGATACAGATGTAATGTGTTATTCTCAATATCGAAAAATATTAGTATCGGATCCATAAATTATTAGTAAAATCAGGGTTGTCCCATATCATATGTGTTAGAATATAATATATGATCATGGTAATTTAACAATATGGATTCAAACTTGGACACAGATGTAGTGCTAGTGTTGTAGGCTTGTAGATTCGTTATTACTTTAAAATAGTGCATATTACCATTAAATTTCACAAAGTGCATNGTAGTGCATATTACCACTAAATTTCACAAAGTGCATATTATTTTATAGAAACGAAGAAAGAACACAATCCAGGGGAATACCCCGCGAAAAACTACAAAAAAGAAGAAGAAGAAGAAGAAGCACAGTCTTCAAAATACACTACCTCAAAGGTTCCATCCAAGTATCTAGAAATAAAACTAATACAAGGACTGAATTAAGCTATATCTCGCCTAGCTAGCTTTTGAAATATATTACAAGTAAACACTTTTGCTCTGACTACCTCCTTGATTTTCCTTATAAGGTTAGCTGAAGTATTGACTTGATTGCTCCCCGCATTATGCAACCTGAAGTTACACTCTTTCCATATCCAATGAACAGCTACAGCAAGAAAGAGAAAAGAAATTTGTTTCCGAACCACGTTAATCTGACCTGAGTGAAAATGACCCATTAACATTTGGTCCCAATCAAGGGTGGTAGCAATAGGATTTGCACTTTGAACATGATGAGCATAGGGCACTGCGTAAATATATTGGCTGCAGATTCAGTCCCTCCAGTACATAAGCAGCAGCTAGGATCAGTTTGCATACCAAAACGTAACATCCTATCTTTTGCCAGCAGCTTCTTAAGAAAAGCCAACCACCTTCTGCGGCTTCAAATCATCCCAAGTGATTCTATCAGCTAAGAATCTAGTTATATATAGGATATTATTACAATTGATTATCATCGAAAAAGGAGAAGAAAATCATTCATATTACTTGTCCCGATTTACAACATTAAACTTGCGTTCTTGTACAATTTCAACTAGTTTTAGGCCCAATCAGAACAGATGTCCAATCTATATATTGTGTAGATAACATATGCATTCTTATTTATGACATTAGACATTAGACATTAGATCTTTTTAAGGCAATAGCAACTGAATATAAACTCCCAAAACATGATATTCTATATAAATAAAAGGTTTGATGGAGACAATTAGAAGTACTATTAGTCTTTAAAAAATTGTAACCCTATATAAATATAATATAAAACTAACAACTCAACCTAGAATAGAATGGTTTATCAGTCATTAAACTTTGTTAAGCCTTTTCCATGCCAATCTCAATATCAACAATATCATCATGAGGCATGAACCTCTTCCAGAACCAATGTGACTTCCAGACCATGGCCATCTCTTCGATAGGAATACCTTTAGTCTCGGGCAAGAAGTGATATACGAACAAGCTCATGCCTACGACAAAGCATGCAAAGAACACGAAAAGGCCAAACTTCATCCGACAGAGCATCATCAAGAAGAGCTGAGCTATGACAAATGTGAAAAACATGTTCACTGAAACCGTGATACTCTGTGCAGCCGATCGAATTTCAAGTGGGAAAATCTCACTTGGTACTAGCCATCCTAGAGGCCCCCACGACCAGGCAAATCCAGCAACATATATGCATATGAAAGCCACCACAAGGATAGCATACCACTTTGGTAAGTTATCAGTGTTGCCCGACGTTCCAAATTTGATGCCAATGAGAAGTGCAACAACAACCTGTCCAAAAAATTTTAAATTTCAAAAAACATAATTCTATATCCAACATATTTAGAAACGTAACAAAATCTATCGAAAATGTATACCTGGCAAACAATCATCTGACAACCTCCTTCAAGAAAGAGATATCTTCGTCCGACCTTATCAACAAGATATATAGCCACTAAAGTTGCAATCACATTTACTGAACCAGTGATTACAGCAGATATAAGAGACGCACTACCCCCAAAACCAATAGTCTTAAACAAAACCGGGGCATAGAACATGATAACATTAATGCCGGTAATTTGCTGAAAAAATGGAATAAGTATAGCCATTACAAGGTGTGGCCTATACTTTCGTTGCAAGAGGTTCCTCCAAGGATGCTCCACTTGCTTAGATGCTTTACTGGCTGCAACAAGATCATCAAATTCCTCATCAACATTATCAACGCCTCGAATTTTCAGTAATTCTGCCTTAGCCTGATCTTGCTTCCCAATTTCAATCAGTGAGTTGGGAGTTTCCGGAAGAAACAATGATCCAACTATCATGATCAATGCAGGTATAATCGCTCCTCCTAAACTCAAACGCCATCCCCAACCACCTTCGATCTGAGCAAACCAGTAGTTCAAGAGATTGGCTATGAGGATACCCAAAGTAATTGATAATTGGAAGAAAAAGTTGAGGGCTCCTCTGTACTTGTAAGGTGCCATTTCAGAGAGGTAGAGTGGTACTGCCTATAGTCACAAATCAACAACAAATATTATGAATAAACCTCAAATTTTCATTAATAACTCTTAAAATATTATTCAATCTTGTTAAAGTAGCAAAAAAGTAAAATAAATGAACATGTATGTGTTATGACACAATATTCACATCAATTATTACTGATACACAGATTTGATTTAGAAGATGCCATGGAGTTCAACTCTGTTATTATCTTGCATGGTTCTGTGAGTTCTTAATTGCTACAGAATCTTAACAATACCAGTACTAGTAGCAAAATCTATCTGAAAAAAAGTTGCACATCCTACACACATACAATTTCTAATCTTTCATGGAAGTCAGTTTGGCTTACAGTAATGAGCCTATAACAGTAGTAACCTACGTTTCATGATCGACAAACTAACTTATTTTGAGTCTATTCAATCAAAAAGCAACATTATGGGAGTACCCTAATAGAATAACAGAGGAGCAACAAATATAATTTGATTATACGCGCCATATTGGTTAATGTTTATTAGGTAGTGATATTAAATATCGAATACAAACACATAATATCCTAGAAAATATTAAAAGGACAATTGACATGATTCTCTGATTTTTAACATTCTGAGTACCTACTACCAGTTACAAACAAAAATATCGTATAATCTCAACAATTTGTTTTCAAAACCATAAAAACACATAAAAAAACACATATGGTTACCTGATTTCCAAAGCCAATACCAAACCCAAGCAAAATCCTACCAACAATAAGCATGGCAATATTCTTAGCAAAAGCATTAATCAGAGCACCAGCACAGAACAATGCACCACCAGCAAGCATAGACAGCCTTCGACCTAGTCTTCGTGTGACCCATGAAGCCACAAAGAGTGAAGAACACAGAGCTGCTATGTACAATGATGACGTGAACAACGTCAGTATCTGACTATCAAATTTACAGTACTGATTTGTGGAATCATCCGCTTTTTGTTTCCTGTACACAGATGGAAAGAACTTCTCCAAGAACGAGTCCATCGATGTCACCCCACCTAAAAAGTAAAATACATTACCAACCTTAACATAAAGTACAAACATAAACAAATTTATAAGTGCATGTGTTATGTGCATGTATTATTCATAAGTATACCTGACACTCCAATGTCGTAGCCAAAGATCATACCGCCCATAGCAGCAACCATGCATGTTACCAGAACACGTGTGGTGAGCTTGCCCGGATAAGCTTTCCCGTTGCCAGAGCTTATAGCAACACCTCCAGCCATATTCACCGGGAATATCTATACGATTATAGTCTAAACAAGAGTTTTTAATATGCTAATACTGAGAGTTTGATGCGAGAGTATTAAGGAGTAACAATGTATAATGATATAATGAATATGACAACTTGATTGATCGACATGGGTATTTATAGATATTTCTACGTTTGATCTTAATTCGAATCCTAGCGAAACATAGTTTGCATGTTCCTATGCAAACTCGAATTAATCCATATTCTTATATATTAAATAATCCTGTCTGTATCAATCATGTCTTCTATCTCAAGAAGACTTGTTATCGAGAGAGAGTACTGTACTATAGAGAGAGTTCGATTTAATATATAATTTAATTTCTAGTAAGCACGGAATATTAATTATATCATATATATATAATAAGAGTAAAAAGTATCTTATCTTAATTAATTTATATATGAGAATCATACTCTTAAGTATTTTATATATGAGAACCATACTCTTAAGTATGACATTAGGTAAGTACCTAAATTTAAAAAGATTTCCTATATAAATACATCAAAGCATGATTGTAATTATAATTTTTTTTATATATTTATAAAAATCTCACAACTTTTTTATACTAAAAAATAAGTAATTTTCCTAAGATCAACTTTATGAGCTTTTTTCTCTTTATATATATAATTGTTCCTATCAAATTTAACTCTATGAATTTTAATGACGATAGACTTAAATCATGATTAACCATCGATTCATTAGACGATGGAGGACTTGATTTTCTATCTAATAAATTAGAAAAGAGATGGGTTAATTGGTGAAGAAATAGTACAAGGTTCCTCTTTGAGCAACATCCTTGAGCTGGTAGTAAGAAAAATTAAATGGAATTGCTCACGAAGCGAATGACGAATGGATGGGATAGCTAGAAAAGTGCTTCAATGTTTTTAACTGTGGTTTAGGATATCAGTGTATTGGCTTGCACAGATAAGAGCAGGTCCAATGCACGGACAACTGCTTATGTGTATATTTGAAGTGGGTACCCATTTTTTTTGCATTGGAGTTAACGTACATAATTGTTCTGTGGACATCAAATTGGGTAGGGCCAAGTCTGATGTTTTACCTTGCTTTTTCACACTTTATTATTTTTTTATTCAAATGTTTAATTTGAGTCTCATGTTTCAACCAGCAAACATAACGTTAATAATAACCTTATAAAATCAATTTATAAGTCGTGTTTTATTTTCATTTTAAAATATAATTATAATTTAATTTTTTTATCTTGTAACTTTTTAAATTATTGTATTAAAAATAAAAAAAGTTACATCAAAATTATATTATTAACTAAATATAATATATAAATTGATTAATGATAATTAAATAGAACCTACTAAAAATTGGATTTGGACTTTTGCATTGGAATTAGCTGGACACTTATTTAAAACACCTAAATTTTACTTAGGTGGATCGGAAAAGAGAGAAAATGACAATGAACTTGTCATCCACCACCGCACTTGCTCTAAGTGGTAAAAGGCCGGCTCTCTGCTTATAACTGGTTCATTCCAATGTATTATTGGATTTTTTTAATTAAAAAAAAGCGAACTACGGATAATGATCCGAACAAATTTTTTTGATAGGTGATGATCCAAACAAATCAAACATATAAAAATTCAATTTTAATGAAGTGGCATACCTATTTCTTGAGTTTTTAAAAATACAAATTTATTCTAATTAATATCTTCTCATTTGTATTTAAGCTTATAGTTTGATAACATGACCAATTATATGTCTATGTTTTATTTCTTTTATATAACCATAACGTATGTGCTATAAAATTCTATTAATGTCATCTTTGTTAAAATTGATTTATTATTATTTTTTTATACTTCCTTTTATAATAGAAATCGATAAATAATTAATCGGATTACTACAAAATTGTTTTTACTAAATTATATAAACCCTAAAATAAAGACCAATTGAATTAGTTAATTCAATTAGTCAGTTAAAATAAATAATTAAATTAGTTAGTCAAAACAACTAATTCAATCAATCTGCTTAAGTTATATAACTGCTAACCGTCAAACAAGACATAAGTAATATTTTAAAATATTTTTTTAGATAATGGGGCACCAATAGAGAATACGTAACAAAAATATAGTATTTCAAGACATTATTATCCTTAACAAAAATTTTATATAACCACATTCCATTTGATTATATTTAGAACTATGTTCTTTTTAAGTAAAATTTAAATACACATTACTTCTGTTAAGTAAATTTTAGATAATTATTATTTTATATTATTTTAACTATTCTCATTAGAGACCCTTTTAGTATTTGTGAGATTTTAAAATATCATTACAATTCTTTTTTTACAATTTTTTCTAATTTAGAATTAAGTTTTTGAAAATATTTAAATATAACTATTTATTATTCTTCTAATTTATAAATAATTCTTTAAATGATCTTTGAAGTTCTGTTTTTCAAAAGAGTTTAATAATAGAATTGTGTCCATATATATAATACAATTGTACAAACATTTTATTTACATATAATCTGTACTTCATATAATATATAAATCTAATAAATAAAAAGAAAATAAATATACGTGCATCACACAGGTTAAATTCTAGTATTTATAAATACAAATATACGTATAAAAAACAAATATGAATATTAAATTTCCGTATATTAAATTTAAATGTATTTAATATTATATGTATAAATATTTTTATATATTCTTTTAAATAATTTATATGATTTATATTTTAAAATTATAATATTTTAGTATTTTATTTAGAGATATGTTTTTGTCAACATATTAGTGTTTAGGTCCAATCATTAAACAATTACCCGACTCAAGACAAACGATCAACTATCAAATTTTTAATATTCTTCTGTGCATTATGATTAAAATCTAAAAATTTAATTTGAAATTTTGTAATAGAAGTTTTTTAACTTCCAATTTTCATTTAATCATAACGTACCCGTTAATACATACATTATCGTACATATAAATATAATAAAACTGTTGAAACTTATATTTGACCAATTTAATCTTACTTCTATTAGCGTTTTTAATGAAATTTAAGCATCCATTGAGTCTCAAATTGTCCATTGAACTTTTATTATTTATTGATTACCCATTATTTGTATATTTTTCTTGTCTTCAAATAATTTCAATTAATAGTCTATTTTTACACATCAGAAGATTAATATCTATTAACTCTGACATCAGTCAAATCTAGGATACATTGTCCATCAATTACTTAAAAGAATATCTCAATCTCTAATGAAGAAGCGGTAAAGTCTTTCTTTGTCCCAGTCCCTCGTTTACCCCAAAATACTAACGAGTTGTTTGGTCTAGGAGTTTCTGAAATGAGGTATGAGTTTAAAATTGATAGAACTCATACCTGGTATTTGCTTCATTTTTTTTTAAATTTCATCCACATAACTTCAACCCATAAAATATGAGTTTTTGATACCCAAGAGGGAGGTGGGTATGAGAGAAAGGTATGAATATCAATTTTAATATTATTATTGATAATTAACATTATTATTAATCAAAAAATAATAATATATGCAATCAAACATTACTAATAATAAAAAAATTATTTATATTTTTTATATAATAAAATAAATTTATCTAACTATTAATTCAATAATAATTTATATTAAATAATTTCATTGCAGAAGTAAAACAAATACATGATATCAATAATAAAATTTAATTCTCATACCACCTTAACCTGATTTGTGATACCAAACTAATATCGGTTCATGAACCAAATGATACCTAAAAGGGGCGGGCTCATGGAACGAACTATTAATTGATGTGTTGCCCCAACCCAAGGAAGGGCACTTGATGAATACAAATTTCATTATATCATATTTTATTGTAAATAAAATATCGAATCAAATGAAGAAGATACATTTGGAAGGTGTATATATGCGTACATCATGTATAAGATAAAGCACGTTTTAGGAAGCTTTTCCTTTCATTTTTCAAATAAAAATTCTTACATAAAAAATAATCGGAGTATTCGGATTTTCTATCTTCTCCGATCAAGTGGGTGGTTCTTCAATTTCGAGAGTCCGATTTCTCTTGTTTTTGTGATTTCATTTTCTGGATCTAAGGCTTGTATTTATTTTATAATTTTAATTTTAATTTTCAATTTCAGTTTGGTTGTAGTCTCTCTCTGGTGAGAGTTTTGGTGTTTCTCTATTTTGTTTGTGAGAGTATAGTTTTTGATTTAGTGATAAAAGTTTTTAGGCGATTGCAATTATGGTCGATAGCTCAAACTGGATTAGTTCTAACAGGATATAGTGAAGCGGTGGGTAAATATAAATATATCATCTTCAACAAATGACTGATTGTATCTCCAAAAAGAATGGATTAATCCGTCATCGTTTCTGTTTTATATTTGTTCGACACGCGCGACTATTTTTTAGATGCCCTATATTTCATTATTGAATTAATTCCTTAGTAAAAAAAAAAAAAAGAAGAAGCACGTTTTAGGAATTTTCCTTTCACATGCATCTTATATACATATACATATATGTAATCGTCATACTGAAATTTGATGGAAATATCTGTCAATTTAAGTTTATACGTGTACAAATATCACGTAGGTATTAAATTTGTATTGTAAAAGATACAAATTTGATGAAAAATATCACATATATCCACTGAAATTCAATCTTTTAAATATTTAATAATATAATCCTACCCGAATACAATCATTAATCAAATTTAATTCTGAATTCAAATATGGATTATGTCCTTTGACCTATCATAGAAATATGAAATTAATTAGTTATTTAGTTTATTTCATTGTAACAGTGTTTTTTTAAAAATGAACACATAATTTTGTAAAAGAAGTATTAAAAATCATCATAAATAATTATTGCGACAGATATTTAATAATTTTTCAGACGCAATGGCCATTTCCCTTGTAATGTACATGAATCCGAAGCCATAAATATTTTGCAATACCGTTTTTCCTTGTATTGTACATGAATCAGAAGTCATAAATATTTTTCAAAAATTCGTCCCCGTACATGCACATTTTGTCTATTTTTACTTGTGATGACAACAAACTCACGCACACACATTCTCTTTTTCCAGACCACAGTGCACATCTTTAATCTTGACATCTATATTTATAATACACTACCCAAGAATTTAACAATTCACACACTAAACTTGCATCACTCCAACATGTTCCATCCTGTATCAATGTTCTCCCGTCAAGAACTAACCACCACCTCCTCCAACAATCGCACCTCTGCCTCCGAAGATTCACCAGATTTTAATTTAGATTTCAGTCGAAAACGTGAAGGGCCTGTAACCAAACTACTACGTAAGACTAGTTCGTCGAATACTAATAAAACGCTGACAAAATTATTGGTATATGTTAATGTTGAGGGGAGTTTTGGACCGGTACATGTAATATTGTCGGCTGAAAGCAGAGTTGGAGATTTGATTAAGGCGACAATTGAAGTTTATTTGAAAGAGAAGAGATGGCCATTGCTAGCATATATGGATGCTCGTTGCTTCGATCTTCATTACTCCCAGTTCAACCTCCAACGTAAGCTTATCTCGTAATCAATTAAACCATTTTTATATTTTGATCGATTACTGAAATTTAAATGATAATAATTAAAATTTATAGGACTAGGTAAAGTTCAGACGAGGGGCATCGGTTAGCTAGGAATAATTTTATTTCTCTTTTTCTGTTGTAATTTATATATTCCCCCTATGGTTTGGTAAGATGATGTACATCCTTATAGCATAGACAGTTGGATAAGGAGGACTCTACATAAATAACCTTTCCTTCTTTAAAAAACCCGGAAGCACAAACATAAGTGAAAATTATGTTTACTTTTCTTTTACTTGATTTCCTTCTTATTTATAACTCAGGAGTAAGGTGTAAGAAAACTATAGTCTACATTCCCCTGATTTTGACTTAACATGAGAACAGCTCTACACTAGCACCTTCATTTATACCATCTTCTTTGGAATGTTGACAAACAGAATTTAAGTACTCACCCCCTTATTTTCTCAATGAGACTTCAACCTCAAACTTTAAACTCGTTACAAAGAAGAAAAGAGTAGCCACAATGTTGAAGCCTACTAGGATTTCTAATCGTAATTCATAGATATATCAGATGTTCTAGAAAGCTAAGGTTAAGTGAAGGCAGGAGATCGAGTGACAGACCATGCATTGTGGCATTAACTGTATATTACTTTTAAATGGATGCTAATTAAGTGGATACTTTAAACAATTTAGGAACAATTCATTTTCTAGTGCTGTGTATCACCGATCTAAAACTGAAATTGGACGCACAATGCTACTTTACCAATAAATCCACCCCTAGTTGAGTAACTAATATGTTCAAGTATCAACTATATAGATGAGATAAATGCTAGCTCTAGCATGAAATCCACTACATATGTTCTATAACAATGATTTCTGCTATCGATTCTACTATATTTGGATGCAAGATAGATATCCAATTCTTGTCAACACTTCATCGTATGGCTAGTTTAGTTATGTAACTGCATATCACTATACTGTGGCTAATTATTGTCTAACTGATGCATGAAGGCTTAAACCAAGAGGAGAAGTTAATAAACTTGGAGTCAAGAAACTTCTTTCTTTGCCCAAAGCCTAACAACATCAGCACCAGCACCAGCACCACCACCACTTTTCCTGCTGCCAATAATTCTTTGTCATGTTCTGAAGAACCGAAGACAACGACGTCGACGTCAACGACCATGGCTGCTGGTATTCATGTACAAAATTTACCCTTTCCATGTACTAAATTCATGGATTTCTTGCTCTGAAATATCGATCATACATCAGCCTAATTACAACTTTCGGATTTCTAGACCTTTGGAAAATATAGCATGTACATTGTATCTGTCTCTTGATGGATTTTTCTCTTACAGATTAAGTATATATACAATGAAAAATTCTAAACAAATTTTATGAAGAAAGAAAAATGTATGAGTGAAATCGTGAATAAACATGAGGGAGACTAAATTTTCTATGATCTGGGAAAATGGTGAAAAAGTGAAATGGAGCAATCCTTCTAAACATGTTAGCTAGAATTTTAGTTCAAATAATTTGGAATGAAATGAAAAAAGGATTGAAAATTATAAACATCTTCCCTAATCTCACCCAAATAAGAGTATAAATTTCATTCCATTCTTCCCTCATTTCATTCCATCGAAGTGAGCACAAGCCGATTACTTTGTGGTACAAATAAAACTATATATATACATATGCTTGAAAGAAGTTACTTATTACTTGCTCTAATTTCATTTTAATTAGGAGGTGGAGCAGGAGAGGGTCAATTGGTACTAGACTACTAGTCTACATTATGTATTATTGTACCTGCCAAAATTTGGATTTGAGATTACTATTGTAGTATTCTAAATAGAATTATTATGTTCTTTTTTGTAAATACGAACAAAAACATAATAATTAAAACTATATCAGCAGATACACATTACATGAGCACAGTTAAAGTTAAAATATACTCCTCACCTGTAAAAGAAAGAAAGCATGCCTGGTTATAATTAAAGACATTGAATACACGCTCTTGACAGGATTGTAAGAAGTGTTTGTAGGAAGTATAGATTACAGGCATACCAGAAATCAAGTNATTATAATTAAAGACATTGAATACGCGCTCTTGACAGGAGTGTAAGAAGTGTTATCCACATGAGTAGTAATTATCCATCAAAATACCGCGACAAAATTAAAACTCAGATGATGTCAGTCTAATTTAGCAACATTTAAATATATTAACCAAGATCCCAATGATTTGAGCTTGATTATTATTAATTATAACAACATTAGTTGTTAAACTCCGATTAAATTTGACCGACTAAATTTAATCGGCTAAATTTGACCGATTATATTTTTTGATTAAGTTTCAAATTTCCCGCCTTGTGCAATTAAATTTGATCGAAATCATTCATGTTAATAACTTTCACCGACTCAAAGTCAGTCAAATTTATAAATTTGACAAAAAAAAAATTTGGTCAAATTTATAAATATGACTACTTTGGATAAGTCAATTTTATAAAATTGACTACTTTCAGTCAAACATATCAAGATAAATGTGACGATTTTCGGTCATATTTAACATACCGTTAAAATTTAAAAAAAGCGGCATGACCCAATTGTCCATGCCGCTTCCAACCTATAAACCAAGCCAAGCCTATATACGAAACTAACCAACCATATTATGGGGACGAGGCATAAATCAAACACACTAAATATATAGCAAACATTGAACCATCCAAGTAATTCATATAATATGTTCAATAGTTTTACATAATAAAATAGTCAGATGTTTCAGATTAAAAGTTGAACAAACAAAGTCACTCCTGTAACTAATGTAGAGAGTAACGTTCGGGATCTTCATTTTTGTCGTCGTTTTGGAATATGTTGCGATCCACAGGTGAGTTACCCTGCCATTGATAAAAGAACTTCAAAAATAAATTCCAAATAAATCCGAATTTTTTTCTTCACTTAGACAGGAAGTATCCCTCCTCTTTTTCGTGGGTACAAAATATTAAATATAACCGTGTTAAATTTGACCGCCTTAAATTNTGTTAAATTTGACCGCCTTGAATTTGATCGTTGACGGTCAAATATATGTCTGACCAATTATTAATCTAGGTTGACCTCAAATTCGATCAAAATCGGTCAAATTTAGGCGGTCAAATTTACCCTTTTTTCTTGTAGTGATACATAGTACATTCGAAATGTGATGGGACACATTCACATTCTAATATTAACAATCCTCAATAATACAAATTCCAAGTAAATATTGTACAAATAAATAACAAGGCATACATCTATATACGTATGTTATTGTGTTTGTGTTGCAGCTTGATTGCATGAACTAGGACGCTAATTTTGTGGTGGATTATGATGTGGTGGCTCTTTCTCCTTAGGTGGAGGTGGCGGTGGTAAGGCAGATTTGAGACTTTGAGACCAAATATCTCTCTCCCGGTTTGTTAAACCACCTGCATTTTCACAGTTCATAAGATCCAACTTTCGATATTCTCTTTGGCAATCAGAAAACAATCTTGAGCTTCGGATTTCACCTGTGGAAGTGGAACATATCATGCAAATATTATGCATACAAATAGGGTGAATTTGACACAAAATTTTTAAAATTTACATAGAGAAATCATTCGTAACATCTGATATGTTCAATTAATTTCAAATTTATTCGACAACATATGTCATATATTATACAAATTAATCATATCCGATTAATCTCTGTTTTCGTATGATCAACTGATCGTCAAGATAAAGCAGATCAACAATTAAGGCATAGGAAGACAATAAATATGTACGAAAGATATATGTAGTGAAGCTGAAAATATGTACGTTGATGAAGTAAGGAGGCCAAAGAGCAGCGAGCACCATAAATTGATAAGAGGATAAAGAGCAGTGTTACAATATTGAACTTTGTAAGAAACACCATTCTTGTGGCTCTTGACTACTGTTGTGTTGCCTACTTGTTTCAAATCTAATACATTCATATATACAGACGTACAAAGAATTGGAAAATTGACGTTCTTGTTTCTCTAAGTTAAAGAATTTAGACTTGAACAAGTATTTAGAGTGATAGATGATATGTATACGTACGCAAGTGTACATCACAAGCAGAGCTTTCATAGAAAAAACCTTAGATTATTCCGAAAACGCGTTAACCTNATAGAAAAAACCTTAGATTATTCCGAAAACGCGTTAACCTAAATTACCAAATATAATTACTCTGAAAACCTTGTTTGGTTTTTAGGTTGGTTGATTTGGTAACCGGGATTAAAAGTCGTTAGATCTTTAAAAAAAAAAAATCAGGATCTTTGAAATTATCAAAGATAATTACTCTTAACTGTTGCCATCTATATATAAAGAAA
>QRFB01019862.1:0-19226 GCA_008931105.1 Oenanthe javanica
TTATTCTGTTTTAGAAATGGAGGATTGAATTATAAATTCTCGACAACTTATACAAGTCATCCAAAGACAAGAGTTCAAGACATAGAAATTATTATACCTGAATTTTTAACTATAATCCTATAAAAGTAAATACTTTTATTTGACAATAAAAGCACAAATATGCATACTTCTGAGAAGAGTCGTAATAAATGTAGGAGTGTTTGTAATTTGAAGGTGAAAAGGATTACTATGAAAGGCAATTTGCGACCTTAGAATCATTTGAGAAAGTGGATTTGATGGTCGAGTCTGAAGAAATTGAAGAGGAAGATCTAGATGAACAACGCCAACAAGAATGGGCAATGAGAATTTCTAACTATGCAAACATTTTGCTACTGGCACTTAAGGTGACTAGATGTTTCACTTTGTTAATGAATGATTAATCCTTTGTCATCATGTATAAGTTTAAATTGTTATCATCTATCTTGTCAGTACACGAAGCAGTTATGCTATGATAATTGATAACATCTGGAGTTTTAACTTGTATATTGAGAAACATCGTTTACTTGCTTGCCATGATGTTAGGTCGAATAATTAATCGTCATCACAATATTCGTATCTTATTGCATTTTTCAGATATATGCAACAGTCAAGAGTGGATCCATAGCTATTGCAGCGTCAACCCTGGATTCTTTACTTGATGTAATGGCTGGTGGCATACTATGGTTCACCCATCTGTCAATGAAAAACGTAAACATATATCGATATCCTATTGGGAAACTGAGAGTGCAGCCAGTAGGAATAATTATCTTTGCTGCAATCATGGCGACACTTGGTATGTTACTTTGCTTTACGACCATGTTACACTATGAAGTTCAGAGCATTTACTTTATACTTGGTTGCAAGTGTTATTAAATTGTTGTCCTNTTTATTTTATACTTGGTTGCAAGTGTTATTAAATTGTTGTCCTGTATTAGCTTCTCAGGATGCATTTGATTGACTTTCATTTTTGCTATAGTACTTACTCCAATGTAAGGTAACATAAAACTGAACGGATGGGGCGTTGAAGTTTAATGGTGAAATTGTAATATGTTATTAGCATAATTTATGACTCTGTAATGTACATGATCCTTTTAAGTAACATAAAAGTCAATTTAGTAGTTCTTTTGTTTTCCAGTATGCTTCTGTAGAAATAATCAAACTTCTTGGATGTCAGAGTAATTGACAGGCTTGGACTGCTCTCATTGACTTGTGCTATGACATGATATTTTCATTCTTCTTTCAAGATAAAAAGCATCACATGAAGTTTGATGTCTCTCTCTCCCCATTTCTATACAATTTCCGCATTTTGTTTGTGGTCGTGCATCTCCTTTTCCTTAGCTTACTTCTAAGATTCTGCTTTTACCGATAGTCATCTATTTTGGACCTAGTTGTGTGAACAGAATGTTTTGGATTCCAACAGTGTTTTGTATGCCCGGAGAAGCTACTAGCTATCCGGTCGGAAAGCCATTTTTACAGATTGAATATATTGCTTTGTAGGGAATTTGTCTTATTGTATATTTCTTTTCCAGGTTTTCAGGTTTTGATTCAAGCCATACAAGAACTGATAAAAGACGATCCTCCTCAGAGAATGAACTCAAATCAATTACTATGGTTGTACACAATAATGCTAAGTGCAACTGTCGTAAAACTTGCCCTGTGGCTTTACTGCAAAAGCTCAGGAAACGACATAGTACGTGCCTATGCAAAGGTATGTTACACTGTTAACCTCAAACCTCCCCAATTAAACTACTTGCGTAATTTCCCTACTTGAATTATGCAGGATCACTACTTTGATGTGATAACAAACGTAGTAGGATTAGTTGCAGCTGTTATTGGTGACAAGTTTTACTGGTGGATCGACCCAATTGGTGCTATTATCCTCGCGATATACACAATCACAAACTGGTCAGGAACTGTTCTGGAAAATGCAGGTAGATTCTTTAGCCTTGTATAGAAATCAGAAATGATTAATGCTTTACTAGAAAATCTATTTGGTGAAATATAGCTGGTTATATCTTGATCTTATATCTATTTTTTTCAATTGTATTTATGGTGATGTTTCTTGATGTAGCATCATTAGTGGGACAATCAGCACCTCCAGAAGTTTTGCAGAAACTAACGTATCTCGTCATAAGACACCCACAAGTCAAGCGCATTGACACAGTTCGTGCATACACTTTTGGAGTTCTATATTTTGTAGAGGTTAGTCATAACTCATAACTATATGAAAGTGAATTTAACATAGATGTCTAAAGAACAGCTGGGTTTTATTTCCTTGTGTTCTTAGAATATTTCCCACCCAGTTCCATTTTTTTATTTGGGTAATTTTTTGTCCCTACCCCCTCATAATAGGTTGACATTGAGCTTCCAGAAGATTTGCCATTGAAAGAAGCTCATTTTATAGGAGAGAGTCTACAAATAAAGATCGAGAAACTACCCGAAGTTGAACGTGCCTTTGTTCACCTTGATTTCGAATGCGAACACAAACCAGAGCACTCTGTTCTCAGCAGGCTGCCCAACACTGAGCCTTAACATGATTACACAGCATACAATCCCAATTTGAAGAAACATTATCATCACTCACCAACATCGCTCTTCCTGTTTTCGTGCATCACGATCTCAAAAAGTTTCTAGTGGGAGTTTGATTTCAAGTCGTCATAACTATAATGGGGCTTCTTTTTCGTTTTTTTCCCAATAATATTTTGATCAATTTCTGCTTGGAGCTGATGGGTTTTATATGAAGCATTGGAATTGGGATCAATGTAAAATTAGAACTCGGGGTTCACTGTCGTATAAATCAATGTAATTTGTTTCTAATACTAGTTTTTATCAGAATTGATTATTATTTGATCCACCAATATGACGAATATGTTGTTAATAAACTCTGAATAGTTTTCCCCTAATTTTATAAAATGTACCTTTTTTATACCATTTGAATCTCCCGCTGGTGTATAATATGTGTCAACCAACAATATGTGTCGAGTTAATCATGCTGCAAAATAACTCTCCCTAAATTTTAATGATAAACGGGATGCTTTTAAATCTGCATTAGAATGATTCGAGTATATGTGAACAATTTTCAAGAGTTGGAGTCGAGGCAAATATTAAAGATTTAATCTTGGTATTAGATGTGTGTTTNGTGAACAATTTTCAAGAGTTGGAGCTAAGGCAAACATTAAAGATTTAATCTTGGTATTAGATGTGTGCTTCAGTCTATATGATTTTAATTTGAGATTTTTCAGTCTCCCCCGTCCTTCTGAATTGTTTGATTGGCGTGGGTCTTGGAGATGGATTGAATATCTTTCTTCTATTTGATGTAATGTAGTATTTGCAAATCATTTTTCAGTACTCCGATAATAAGGTTGAATCGAACACAATTCAGCATTATTCAAGTCTAATAACAGAATGTAAATTTAGCAAAAAAAACAGAATGTAATTTTTGATAATTAGAATTCGAACCAAGGTAACCATTACCATTAACGTGGATTCATTTGTTTGTTATCTAAATATTAATATTTCAAATGTAATCTTATTACATTCATTTTTGAAGATGTGACGACTTGAAATTAAAAATTACAATAATTTCTCTCATTGAGTGCATTAGAACTTCAATTTAGAGTTCCCATTACGATAATATTTAAATCCCACTTAAATTATTTGTATTAAATGGACTTCTCGACAACTAACTTCTCGATACATACATACAATTATCGATAGTTTGAGCTGGTGACACGATATCAATATGTCGATAATTTCACTTTGCTACATAAATGAATTAATACTTCTCGACAATTGGGACTTATTTCACCTCCTACATGAAAAATTTCTGGAAGTACTTATACCAAAAGGATTATTAATTTCACCTATGTTGTTGGGCCGCAAGAAAGTCATAACTCCACAATAATATGATATTGTCCGTTTTGGTGTGAACCCGTACGAATTTGTATTTGAGTATATCCCAAAATGTCCAATACTAATGAAGTTAACTTAATACAATAGTATTTTCTCTTGTTTACTCGATGTGAGATTTGGGTTGACACCACCAAACAATTCTCTTCTTAAACCAAAAATCACAAATCTCGTGACCACTTTATAGCGGCTCCAAGCTCCACGGATATTCAAGGGGCCGCACAAATTTGTATTTGGGAATATCCAAAAGCCCTAATACTAATGAATATACAAGAGTATTTTCTCTTATTTACTCGATGTGCGACTTGGGTTGACACCACCCAACATAACTACAAATAAGTTTACAGAGAAAAATGACGAAGTGCTAAGTATATATTATTAGTAATTTACAGTCATGACTTCAGTTTTCCAGACTTTACTATATAAACAAATTACAACTTAGCTGGAATTAGCTAAGTAGAAATAAGATATTAACTAGGCTTGTTATCTCTATCCAACATAATTGAATCTCTAACTAAGTGACTTCACACAATGTCAATATATTTCTTGCTTTGCGTGTATGAACTTCACAAAAGAGGTAATATCATTCTAAGTTCATAAATATATCAATATAATTGTGTAAGTTAATGACCAGTTTATATATTTGATTATTGACCTTGTTTACTCATTTGACTAAGTGTTATTCGAATACTTGTATCGTATTGTATTAAAATAAATATGATATTGAAAATAAAATTGCTTTAAATATTCGACCAAGAAAACTATGATTTAAAATGCTTAAATTCTTGAGTTTGTCAACATACAATCAAAAGTATTTATTAGTAATGGAAATATGAACATGTGTAGTTACACATTTTTTCGATGATTCGTTCGAGTCATAGTTCCTTATCTTGTGGTTATAAATTTTTAGAAGTTAGAGTTTTGAGGCAATTAAGGTTGTTACGGTGTTTGCCAATCAAGAACTATATTTTTAATCACATTCTTTTTATAAGTATTGTGCATGTATGTATGTATGTTTTTAAAGATTAATATTTTTGTATGTTTACTTGTTTGCTGGTTAAAATTATTTAACTAGTCATATATGCTTAATTGTATAATGTCAAAATTTACTATGTAATTGTATAATGTCATGTACAAAAATATAAGACTACAGACATTTTAAGTGTTAGGTTATTTATTTTTAACAAAGTTAGTAGCATGTCAAATACCTACCATATTTAAATTAGTATTTTGTTCAAAAATTACTATTTGATTTTATTTGGTATTATTTATATTGTGTTTTTTAATTTTTTAAAAATTCACTTTATTTTTGTGTTCATAATTTATTAAGAATATTGATGTTTAAGTAGCAATTTTCATATCATTAAGGGGTCGTTTGGTTTACGGGGTGGTTTAGGGTTGAAACCAGAAATCGGGTTAAGGTGGTATGAGCATGAAATATCATTCATGATATTATGCGTTTAATTGAATGGTGGAATGAATTTATTAATTTAATATATTAATAAGCATAACCCTTATCACCTTAATAATGATTTCAATGCAGCATTTCCAATCTAGTAACTCAACTCAATAAATATGCCATGCATTCTCAAATACGAGTTAAAAATTAAAGTCAGAGTGGTGGTTATGCTTATGAGTAATCTTAACCAGATAATGGGGTTATGTAATGGTACCCAAATGATAGTTACCGCATGTCGAAAAAATAGTGTTGAATGTGAAATTTTCTGCGGCTCACATGTTGGAACTAAACATTTAATTCCAAGAATTGAGATTATGCCAACTGATACTATATGGCCGTTTGATTTTAAACGAACTCAATTTCTGATCCAAATATGTTATGCTATGACAATTAACAAGGGTCAAGGACAATCTCTTAATACAGTTGGTTTATCTTCCTAGAACAGCCTTTTCTCATTGTCACATCTACGATGCCATCTCCAGAGTTACAAGGCCAGAAGGTCTTCACATTCTGATTGATAGTGATAATGGGACTACCACAAATATTACATCAAATGTAGTTTTTGAGGAAGTTTTCTACAACCTTCCCAGCTTAGACGACTGATGTATAGGAGCATTCTCACTGGTTTAATTATTCACATTCTATATTTTTAATGACTTTTGGTTAATTTAATACACTTTTTTATAGAAGTCCGGTTTAAATTGTTCAATACTATGAAAATTTTATATATTTTTATAGTCGTTAGATTGTTTATCAAAAATTTAAGATTCATTTTGGGAAACTAATTTTTTTATTTGTAAGTATAAGATTGTATTTGTTTAACTCATAATGAATATGTTTATTTGTTCTCCTTATTTTAACTCCATCGTGCCTAAATTGTAAAATTGTATTTGCTTCTTATTTTGTGTATTCTTAATATTTATATATATTAAGTATTATAAATTAATTTTTTAATATATTTTAGAATAAGATATGTTTTTCTCATAAAATGTTGTTTAATTTTCTTTTACTAAAGAAGTCATACACTATAATTTGTTTTTACTCTAACATATGTTTTATTCAAATTTTAAACAATTTAAAATTTAAAGTACTAACTATCAAATTAACATTACAAATCATATGTTAAAAATAATATGTTGTCAACATATTAAGTTTACTTTTACTGAATCTAGAATAGATAATAAAATTTAAATTTAATATCAAAAAATATTAATATAATTTTTAGAGCGCGCATAGCGCGGACAAAAATTCCCTAGTTTTTAACAAAGTTTGTAGTCTGTCAAATACCTACCATATCTAAATTAGTATTTTGTTCAAAAATTACTATTTGGTTTTATTTGAAATTATTTATATTGTGTTTTTTTTTTAATTTTTAAAAAATTCACTTTATTTTTGTGTTCATAATTTATTATGAATATTGATGTTTAAGTAGCAATTTTCATATCATTAAGGGGTCATTTGGTTCACGGAGTGGCATCAGATTGAAACCAGGAATCGGGTTATGCTGATATGAGTATGAAATATCGTTCATGATATCATGCGTTTGATTGAATGATGAAATGAATTTATTAATTTAATTTATTTTTTAATGAGTAAAAAAATATAAGCAGTTAATATGAAAAATAAATTATTATTATTTTTTAAACATTAAAAAATATTATTATAAATTTTTTATTTCAAGAATTAACATGTAATTTTATAAATAAAGATAAAAATAATAATCTTTAATTTAATTCTCCATACCCATGGCTCATACCAACCTTCCCCTAATGTATCAAAAACTCATATTTTACGGGTTTGATGTATAAGTTTTAAAATTTAAAATTTTAAAGCAAATATCAAGTATGAGTTTGGAATGAACAAAACTCATACATGATATATAGATATTACAAACTAAACGTCGCCTAATAGATACCATTCATTTGGGTTGGGTTGGGGTGACGAGCGATAACTTGTTTTGTGCATTTGAGAGGTAATATATAGTCCCGTTTGTCTCAGCTTATAAGCTGAAAAAGTTGGTATATATGTATTTTTTTTGAAAATAAGTAACTTATTTTCAAATTTGGAAATAAGATTTGGTCTTAAATTTTTAAAATAAATATTAATTTTCAAAAAAAATATGAAAATACTTTTAAAAAAAAAAGTAACTTATTACTTATAAGCTAAGCCAAACACCCCCACAGTATCATGTATTTTGGCTACTGGCTAGTATATATCATATATGGAGTTTCACATAATCAATAGATTTTACAGGTTAATAACGACGGTCATTTCAAGAATTATATTTCAATTTTATTTAAGAATTATAGCTAAATTTAAGTTGTGCTTTAATTTATTTATTAAATATCACATTTTTAATGTTTATTAGTGTAAGTTACATATACCTATAGATTTTATTCAATAAAATAAACTCATTGATTGTTAATGAGATATGGTTTAAATTTGATTAATTTGTAATTATGTTCAAAGTCAAAGTTTTAAAAAATACATACACACTTATATAATATTCAGATTGTTAATTATGTTTTTTTTAATATTGAATAGATAATTAATATAAATATTTTTTTAAATCTATTTAAATATAATATATAAAACATAATACAAATATGTTATATAGTGTTGTTTAATTAGGTGTTTAAGAAAGGCATCCCCTTTGGTTAGATATGTACTTTATTATTTTATATGATATTATTTTAAAGTATTATAATTTATTTTCTTAGACTTATTTTTATATGTTATCGTTTTATGATTAGAGGCTATCAATTATAAGGGAAAATCGCTATCAATTATCTAGGCAAGAGTATTTTTTAGAGGAGTATGGTTATATGCACAATTTTGGTCTACTAGTTAAATTTTCAATATTAATATAATCATAAATTTCAGATTTGTTTTAATATATAGTTTATCATATGGGTGTTTTATTTTTAGATATTGAAATTTTATTGTCTAAATTTTGAGAAATATATTTGTGTACCCTTGGGTTAGATGATAATTTTTTTGAATGAAAGAAACTTTATAGCTCGATACAATTCATTTATAATAAAGTTTTTTTCGTCAGAAAACAAATATATAAATACTTGTGAAATAATTATACATTAATATTGAAGATATGATTTTATATAAGTTCATCAATCAATTGATTAAAAATTAACTTTGTTGGTGGAGAAGATCGAAAAGAAAGATGATCAATGTAACATCCCGTATTTTTATTCATTTATTTACATATATTATTTAATATTATGAATAATATTAGTGAGTTGTTATTATTTTATATGTAAATATATGTTTTAATAATTAGGATATTATTTTATAGTTTATTGGTTAAGAGAAGAGTAGAGAAAAAAAAAAGAAAAAAAGGGTAAAAAAGGGTAAAAAAAGGAAAAAAGTTAAGGTTTAGAAAAACAGAGATACGTATAAAAATATCATACTCGTGCATCTATTTCATCATCCACGGTTTTTTTTTCATTTCGCTTATTCACAGCACTTTAATACGATGTAGGATCATTATTTGAAAATAAAGTAAAATGAGTGATTGAATCACTTTCATTTATCTCATAGTCAACTAACTTTGCCGACCTTTTTCTAATGCGACATAGAGGCTGAGTTATCGCATCAGTTATTTCTATATCTATTTGTATAATTTCAACTACTTTGGGAGTTAAATATGATGAGTTCTCTAGCACTGATGCTCCCGGATTTACTATATTTTCAAGCATTCAGGCTGCTGGAATTGGATAATTTTCATATTCAATGTCAGGAAGAACTCCATCAGGTAGCTACTTATGTCAAGCCCAAGTTTTTTCCTAACACAATCTTCTGAGTCAAATGATTAAACAAGTTATAAGCCTTGGTTGGTTCACTAACGCCAAGAAAGATACATTTTTCTCCTTTATCATCCAATTTCATCCTCTTTTCATTTGGAATATTTGCCTAAGCAAGGCACCCAAATGTTTTTAAAGGATCAACTCTAGTTTTTTTCCACTCCATGCCTTTTCCTGAATCATATTTCAAACAACAAATGTAGGGATTTTGTTTAAAATATGAACACTCCAATTTATTACTTCAGGCCAAAATGGTTTTGGAATTTTTTCTTTTACTAACAAATTATCAATATATTGAGAATTGTCTTATTTCTCCTTTCTGATACACCATTTTGTTAGATTGTATACACAGCTGTTAACTCTTTTCCAATGCCATGAGTGGCACTGAACACTCCAAAATATGTTGAACAATATTCTTCACCACGATTTTTTCGAAAATTCTTTATAACATTTTTTGATTCTTTTTCCACATGCGGCTTGAAGCTTTTAAATGCAATCAAAGCTTCTGATTTTTCCTGTAGAAACTCAACCCAAGTTTTTTCAACAATAATCAATGAAAGTAATTACGGATCTTATACTTCTATCAGACATTGGCGTTATAGGACCACATATATCAGAATGAACAAATTCCAAAACTTCTTTTATATGCCATTACTTTCCCTTCGAAAATTGATACCGGTATTAGTTTACCAACAATACATTCTCCACAAATTTGAGAAGAAATACTAATTTGGGGAAGACCAATCACCATATTTTTAAGTTGTAGAGTTTTTAATCCACCAAAACTCAAATATCCATAAAAAATGCCATAACCAAGAGAAATCTTTTAACTCAGTTGCTAGACAAGATTGACCATTTTTAATTTTCAATGAAAATAACCTATTTGAACTCATATGTACAACAACAATGGATCTTTTTTAGGATCATAAATCTCACAAACATCCTTTTAGATAGAAATTGCATAACTCTTTTCTTATAATTGTCCAGTACTTAATAGATTATTTTTAAAATTGGAGTCTCGGAGACATACATAACATTGGAAATTAATTTTACAAAACCGTTCTTTGTTTTTATTTTACGATTTTTCTAGTATGTGCTCATGGGTACACACTGACAACTACCTTTTGATGAGTTGATAAATTTTTATTGGCACACAAATCCTCACCAATTAAAAATAGCCAACTCATCAAAAAATAATTGTTAGAGTGTGCCCATGAGCACACACTAGAAAGACCCTTTATTTTAATATCTCCTTGTCTCATCACCTTTATAGGAGAAGAATCACTAAAGCTTATTTTGACTCTTTATTAATCACTGTGAATAATCATCAACAAGGTTTCCACTTATTTCATTTCGGCAAAATTTGAGCGATCATCCCTGCCTTAATCACTAGGAAGCCTCGTATAACATTTCAAATGATAGTGTCCAAATTTATGACATCAATATCACTCTACCTTGGATTTGTCAAAGTGTTGATTTCTCCCTTTGCATTTGTCATGAAGTTGAACATCATTAGATTTAAAAATCATGGCTCCATCCCTATTACCTCGATCTCCTCTTCTGTCGAATTTATCTTTAACCCCCTTCCCCCCGGCTCTCTCTCTATCTCTACCTCTATTTCTTGAATTTGAGAAATATGAATGGGAATGAGTCTTCTTCGGTTCATGGACCAATAAGGAACTTTGTAATTTGTCGAGTGAGTAATTATCTGTATTATTTAATTCTTCAACAAATCACATGACATAATTACAAGTTGATTTAAGGGAGCGCAAGATCTTTTCCACAATATTGACACCTTTCATCTTTTAACCATGAAATCGCATTTTATTGCTTATCTCCATAGTTTTCGCAAAATAACTTGTGACAGATTCTTCATCCTTCATTTTCAAATTCTCGTATTCTTTCCTTAAAGCTTGAAGTTGTGCAGTGTGCACACTTCATTCTAGCAGGGCTTTACTATTTCTTCTTCATAGAATTACAAATATCTTTGGATTTTTCTTTGCTGATAATTGTTACCAAAATTGATCGAACAATTGTCTGGTACAAATAGGTTTTAGCCCATCCAACTCCTTTTGTTCATCTTTGGACATTCTGTTGAGGTTTTAAGTCAAAACAATATTTCCTCACTTTTACTCTTTGTCCCACATTGAACCCACAACCACAACCACAAACCCAATTCCCTTCCTCCTATAAATAAGCCACTTCCCCCTCTTTACTATTTACACCTTTCTTTTATCTTTTCTCTTTAAAGTTGCTAGATAGTCCGTATAGTAGGGAAGTCGGTTTAGCCCAATTTCAGGAAGTGTCGGGATAGAAGGTCCTCGTGCCTAAACTACCCTTAGGAGTGTTCGGGTTTGACTGCAGCCATTGGAGGTGTTCCCGCTACAGGGGGTCATTCTATCAGGTTGTGTGACACTGTACGGGTTGGAAGAGAGAGAGAAGGAAAGGCTGTCGGGAAATAGTATTAGGGAGAGGTTTAGAGGGGAATACTTCAATGAGTGAGGGATATACATAATAGGTATCTTAGACTGAATTTGTGTATAAAATTCAGAGTCGTATACCCGAATATTATAATCTCTTTATTCTAGTAAAGTTATTATTCTTGTGGATGTAGGCTTGCTGAACCATGTAAAATCTCTCGCTTCTTTTACTATATATTGTTGGTTTGTTGTTTCCACTATTATCATATATATTTCCGGGTCCAAACACACAGATAAGTATATAAATACGCTTTCGCATAAGCCAAGAATCGGGTCAGATTCCCAACAAGTGGCATCAAGAGTCAGGTTAACCGTGCCTAAATTATTGGTGCCAAAGGAAAGTCATTAAAAAATTGATTATTTAATTGGCACCGTTTCGACGGAAGTGCTCCCAGTGTTTCTTATATTTACCTGGCTAATTGATTTAGCCGTTTAACTTGCTTTGATTGTGCAAGTGGTGATGATGGCAAATATTGGAGGATTCAGGGTGGATCTATATGATGGTAAGGGAAATTTTACTCTTTGGCAGGGAAGGGTAAAAGATATCCTAACCCAACAGAAGCTAGCAAGGGCTTTGAAGAGAAAGGAGGGAAAGCATACAAAGATGAGCGATAGAGATTGGGAAGATGCTGAGTCACAATGCATGAGTACCATTAGACTATGTATTGCTGACAACATTATCAGCAATATTGTGGATGAAAGCACATCGAAGGAGTTGTGGTCAAAGTTGGAGGCATTGTATCTCGGGAAGAACTTGACTACAAAGTTAAATCTGAAACGCGAATCGTATCGGCTGAAGATGGAAACCCATGACAATATTATTGAGCACATGAATGGGTTTAATGGTATTGCTGATCAACTTCAAAAGGTTAATGTAAAATTAGAGGAAGAAGATAAGGCCCTTATTCTTCTTACTTCGCTTCCAGAGTCATTCGAGAATTTAGTCACTACCATGTTGTACGGGAAGGACACCGTAAAGATGGAGGAGGTTCAGTCAGCACATTTGTTAAATGCTAACATGAAGAACCTTGATGGTGACAAAGAAGGAATGACAACATTGGCCTTACGTAGTCAAAGTGATAGAGGAAGGGATAATGTGAAAGTATCTACCAATGACAGGGATAAATCTAAATACAGTGAAAGGGCCAAGTAGTGCTTTGGTTGCAAGGAGTGGGGTCATATTAAGCCGAATTGTCCGCTTAATTAGAGGAACCTCGAAGCATCATTGGTTGTGGTTACTCTCGATTGTGAAAATGTTTGCACCGTATTCAATCGATGGGCACTCCGGGAGAATGGATATTAGATTCGGGTTCATCTTACCATATATGTTCCGAGATGGGGCTTTTTGACGAATTCCATGAAACAAAGAATGAAACAGTTTCTTTGGGTGATGGGTCTACTTGTGAGATCAAGGGAGTTGGAATTGTGAAAATCAAAATGTTCGATGGAGCAGTTCGCATTTTGGGCAGGGTAGGATATGTTCCTCAATTGAGGAAGAATCTAATATATATCGATCAGTTAGCTTCAGAAGGCTATAGATGCTCAATAGTGGTTCAGATAAGGGGAGAGCTATGTGGGGGAATATATCGTCTGATTAGTATGTGGCCAGAACGTACTGGAACTTCAAAAATCTGGTTATCTCGTGCACGAGGGAATAGTGACTTGAAGGATACTGATGCGATTGTATTGCCTTTCAGTCTAGACGATGGTGCAAAGACTGTTGGGATGAAAGTTTAGTCGAAGGGCTTCCACGACATCAACGAGTAGTTGGTGTGTTGCAGCTGCATATGCGCATCGATCAACATGAATCAAGTGAGCTGGGAACCAGGCAACAGATTGATTTATTTGATATGCAGTTGGGGTAAATGAAAGATCGATAGTCACACTTGTGTGTGTGGTCACACTTGGGTGTGTGATGAACAATATATTGGATTGGCCGACGTGAATCAACTGAATATGTGCTCATACAACAGATTGCTTCACATGTTTGTAGTTGGACAAATAGAGGTCAATGGTATACATGTGTGTATATGAGTGGGCTTTCAAGAATGAATGTGTTGGGGCTTGGAGTATTTGACTCGGGGGGAGTTTTGGAAATGTTTGTGATAGGCAAGTTTGTTATTTTGGAAGAAACAGGAGGCAAAAAGTTAGAAGTTCGGAAGAGGGAGATTGGTGAAGTTTTAAGACAAAATAATATTTCCTCACTTTTACTCTTTGTCCCACATTGAACCCACAACTACAAACCCACTTCCCTTCCTCCTATAAACAAGCCCATTCCCTCTATTTATTAATTACACCTTTCTTTTCTCTTTAAAGCTACTAGATAGTCCGTCTAGTAGGGAAGCCTGTTTAGCCCGCTTTCAGGAAGTATCGGGATAGAAGATTCTCGTGTCTTAACTACCGTTAGGAGTGTTTGAGTTTGATTGCAGTCATCGGGGGTGGTCCCGCTGCAAGGGGTCATTCTATCGAGTTGTGTGACACTGTACGGGTTGAAAGAGGGAGAGAAGAAAAGGCTGTCGGGAAATAGTATTAGGAGGAGGTTTAGAGGGAAACACTTCAGTGAGTGAGGGATATACATAATAGGTATCTTAGACTAAATTTGTGTATAAAATTCAAAGTCGTTTACCCGGATATTGTAATCTCTTTGTTCTAGTGAAGTTATCATCCTTGTGGATGTAGTCTTGCTGAATCACATAAATTCTCTTGCCTCTTTTACTATATATTGTTGGTTTGTTGTTTCCACTATTATCATATATATTTGCGGGTCCAAGCACATAGATAAGTATATAAATATGCTTCCTCATAAGCAGGGAATCAGGTCAGATTCCCAATAAGTAGCGTCAAGAGCCTGTTTAGTCGTGCCTAAATTATTGGTGCCGAAGGAAAGTCATTAAGAAAAGTGGTTATTTAATTGACACCGTTTCGACGGAAGTGCTCTCACTATTTCTTATATTTACCTGGCCAATTGATCTATGAGAATTCTGACTTAGAATATTTGCAATTTGTCAGTCATCCTTCATATCCGTTGAAGAGATATCAATCGAAGCCAATAAACACCAGTTGACAATTCAAAGTACATTCATAGACATATTACAATCAATTGATAACACATGAAATTCTAGATCACTTGCTACATACAAATTTATCAGTTGATCAACAATCATTTCAACTGATAAGTGGTTCTCTAGTCGATGTATATTTATAAATCACATATCCATTGACCAATTACAAAATTCAATATCAAATTTATAATTCTAAGTTTGTGTTATCATCACACTACATGATTTCTAACATTTTTTTGAATGAAAGAAACTATTTACTCCATATTTTTTAGCTCGATAAAATTAATTTATAATAAAGTTTTTTCATCAGAAAACAAATATATAAATACTTGTGAAATAATTATACATTAATATTTAAGATATGGTTTTATATAAGTTCATCAATCAATTGATTAAAAATTAACTTTGTTGGTGGAGAAGATCGAAAAGAAAGATGATCAATAAGAATTAAAACTCGATGAGTATGGCGAGATACATCTAATAACATTTCACGACGGCGGTGATTCAAGCAAGGTACATGTTTCTTCTTTATTATATTTCTTTACTCTTTTTGTAAAATTCAAGTAGTACACATTCTTAATTCGATTTCCTCCCTTCTCTTTTTCTTTCCTTTTCAAATCACCCAAGTGAAATATATTGGTGTGATTCAAAGTAGTAATTAGAATTATTTTGTATTCTATGCATTTAATTCTAAATTTTAATATAACAATCTTGATGCGTTGTAAACGATTTTTGTTGTTTGATAAACACCTCTATGGTAGAGTTCAAAATACATATTTGTTTTAACTTAAAGATCTATCAAATAGAAAATATAATCATTCTATACCCCTCTTCTCTACTATTCTCATCGTTGTTGCCACATATATATGATTTATCTTCTTTCTTTTATTCGTTTATCTTAATCTTCTTATCTTTTTTATTTCTTCCTTTTCATGTTTTTATATGTTGATTTAATTTTTATACAAAGACTATGTAAATAGTGTCAAGGTTGATTTGGTTTTATTGGAGATACTTATTTCAGACGAGATCCATAAAATTTCTCTAATATTCTTTTTCGTTGACTTAATTTCAATTTTTCTATTATTTTATTATAAATTTATAGAGATTAAATAGGATGTATAGTTGTGTGAAATTTATCTTGATTGTTTATTAAATTACATTTGGTACAACATGATATGCAACTAATAAAACCTTTAATTTTAATTATTTTAACCAAATTATATATATGAATTGCAAATATGGCAAAAAATTTATGAATTTCATATTTTTATAATTTCTTTTAATCGTCACATTTTTACAATAACAAATAAATATTTGTGTACAAGTACCTTTGATTGTAAGTATTTTTAAAAAAAATTACACATAACCGGGAGGTTGTTCAATAAATACCTATTCATTTACGTAAAAATGCCGACTTGACATCCAACTGAAAAATAGGCCACGAGTACTGTGCTATAAATACCATCACCAATCTGATTTTGTCATGTCTATAGCAACAAGTGCAATAAATTCACTATAATCGATCTTGTACTCTTGTTTATACCCCTTAGCCACCAAGTGTGCCTTAAATTTATAAACCTCCCCATTTTCTTTCAGTTTAGTTTTGAAGATCCACTCCACATCAATAATTTCTTTTAATGGCGTCTATTTCATCATCCATGGTTTTTTTTCATTTTACTTATTTACAGCACTTTAATATGATGTAGGATCATTACTTGAAAATAAAGTAAAATGAGTGATTGAATCACTTTCATTTATCTCATAGTCAACTAACTATGCCGACCTTTTTCTAGTGCGACATAGAGGCTGCGTTATCGCATCAGTTATTTCTCTAGCTATTTGTATAATTTCAAAAACTTTGGGAGTTAAATATAATGAGTTCTCTAGCACTGATGCTCTCAGATTTACTGTATTTTCAAACATTGAGGCTGCTGGAATTGGATAATTTTCAGATTCAATGTCAGGAAGAACTCCATCAAGTAGCTGCTTATGTCAAGTCCAAGTGTTTTCCTAACACAATCTTCTGATTCAAATGATTAAACAAGTTATAAGCTTTGGTTAGTTCACTAACACCAAGAAAGATACAATTTTCTCCTTTATCATCGAATGTCTTCCTCTTTTCATTTGGAATATTTGCCTAAGCAAGGCACCCAAATGTTTTTAAAGGATCAACTCTAGTTTCCTTCCACTCCATGCCTCTTCCCAAATCATATTTTGAACAACAAATATAGGGATTTTGTTTAAAATATGAACACTCTAATTTATTACTTTAGGCCAAAATGGTTTTGGAATTTTTCCTTTTACTAACAAACTTCTAAATATATTGAGAATTGTCCTATTTCTCATTTCTGATAAACCATTTTGTTAGAGTGTATATACAGTTGTTAACTCTTTTCCAATGCCATGAGTGACACATAACACTCCAAAATAAGTTGAACAATATTCTTCACCATGATCTTCTCAAAAATTCTTTATAGCATTTTCTGATTCTTTTCCACATGCGGCTTGAAGCTTTTAAATGCGGTCAAAGCTTTTGATTTTTCCAGTAGAAACTCAACCCAAGTTTTTTCAAGAATAATCATCAATGATAGTAATTATGTATCTTATACTTCTACTAGACATCGGTGTTATAGGACCACATATATTAGAATGAACAAATTCTAAAACTTTTTTTGTATGCCATTACTCTCCCTTCGGAAATTGACACTGGTGTTAGTTTACCAACAACACATTCTCCACAAATTTGAGAAGAAATACTAATTTGGGGAAGACCAATCACCATATTTTTAAGTTGTAGAGTTTTTAATCCACCAAAACTCAAATGTCCATAAAAAATGCCATAACCAAAAGAAATCTTTTAACTCAGTCGCTAGACAAGGTTGAACATTTTTAATTTTCAACGAAAATAACCTATTTGAACTCATATTTACAACAACAATGGATCCTTTTTAAGATCATAAATCTCACAAATATCCTTTTAGATAGAAATGACATAACTCTTTTCTTATAATTGTCCAGTACTTAATAAATTATTTTTAAAATTGGAATCTCGGAGACATACATAACATTAGAGATTAATTTTACAAAACCATTCTTAGTTTTTATTTTACGATTTTTCTAGTATGTGCCCATGGGCACACAATGACAACTTATTTTTGATGAGTTGACAAATTTTTATTTGCTTCATTCTCATTAATAATAATGGTCTATCGTGTATGTAGAAAAATTCTCACCAATTAAAAATAATCAATTCATCAAAAAATAATTGTTAGAGTGTGCTCATGGGCCACACACTAAAAATACCCTTTATTTTAATATCTCTTTGTCTCATCACCTTCATAGCAGAAGAATCATTAAAGCTTACAGTATTTTGACTCTTTATTAATTATTGTGAACAGTCATCAACAAGGTTTCCACTTCTTTCATTTCAGCAAAATTTGAGCGCTCATCCCTGCCTTAATCACTAGGAAGCCTCGTATAACATTTCAAATGATAGTGTCCAAATTTATGACATCGAAATCACTCTACATTGGATTTGTCAAAGTGTTGATTTATGTTTTGCATTTGCCATGAAGTTGAACATCATTGGATTTAAAAATCCCGTCTCCATTCCTATTACCTCAATCGCCTCTTCCGTCGCATTGATATCTACCCCTTTCTCTCGATCTCTACCTCTCTCTCTCGAATTTAAGAAATACGAATGGGCATGAGTCTTCTTCGGTTCATGGACCAACAAGAAACTTTGTAATTCATGGAGTGAGTAATTATCTATATCATTTATTTTTTAATAGAATACATGACGTAATTAAAAGTTGGTTTAAGGGAGGGCAAGATCTTTCTCACAATATTGACACCTTTCATCTTTTCACCATGAAATCACATTTTATTGCTTAACTCCATAGTTCTCGCAAAATAACTTGTGACAGATTCTTCATCCTTCATTTGCAAATTCTCGTATTCTTTCCTTAAAGATTGAAGTTGTGCAGTGTACACACTTCATTCTAGCAGGGCTTTACTATTTCTTCTACATAGAATCAAAAATATCTTTGAAAGTTTCTTTGCTAAATGCTAATAATTGTTTCCAAAATTGATCCATCAATTTCCTGGTACAAATAGTTTTTTAGCCTTCAGATCTTTTAATTTCAGCCCCTCCAACTCCTTTTGTGCATCTTTGGACACTCCACCAGTAACAAGTGTTAATGTTCTAAATCTTTTTAGTTTCGGCAACAACAGGTGTTACCACACATGATTCAACGCCGACCAATACTCTTNTTTAGTTTCGGCAACAACAGGTGTTACCACACATGATTCAACGCCGACCAATACTCTTTTTTATCAAAGAAAGTTCTCCATTAACATACTCTAATGATCATAGTTAGCATCAAATAACAAGCTACCTAAGATCGGAAGTCTAAAAAGACCAGTTACTAATTATAAAATAAAACATAAATTTTAACATATTAGTGTAATTGTGTTA
>QRFB01019864.1:0-18689 GCA_008931105.1 Oenanthe javanica
AAATTTTTTAACAAAGAATAATGATACACAAATTTCTTTTTGAAAACATGATACCAAATTACCAAGTTGAGGTGGTCAAAAAGAGACACTGATAATTATTAGGGATACAAAAAGTATTAACCATTCCAGTGTAAAATTTATATGGTCCTTCTGAAGATGAATAATTATCAGCTGCAAGCCTACAATTGGATTATTACATATATAGGTGTATATAGTAGCAGATTTTGAAGGGCATTCAGTAAGAGAAGCAGATACTACAACAAAAAGCAAAATTTACTAGCTTCCAAATCACACAAGCACAACCCACAAAAGGATAAAACATAAGAAGCCAATTTTTTCATACATGTTAACCCTATAAGTTGGACAGGAGGGAGTGACCTTATTTTAGGGACTGAAAGTAACAGAGATTGAATAAAAAGGTGCCTATAAAAAAAAACCTAAAAAGTTAGCCAAGAAAAGGTCCCTTGTTTCGTGATATGTATAATGTAGTAACTAGCAACCCCTTTTCTTGAATTTACTCTCTCTACTATATCTCATTTGTTTTCTTGTCTCTTCTTTTTCTCTGTTCTTCCACATCTTTGTTTTGATCATGCACTTGTGTTTGCTCCATAAGCTGATATTTTTGGGTTTACTGGTCTGTGCTGAGGAAAGACAGTTGCCCCTGACCCAAAATGAGAGTTCCATGAACAAGATGGCAGTATCTGATATGAAACCTGCGTCTCAAAATGAGGGTTCTACTTCTGTCACATGCATAAACAACAAGGCAGTGACAAAAATGAAACAGAGGAGACAACATCAAGAACAAGAACAACAGCAGCAAAGTGAAACTCCAGCACATTCATTGGATGAGTTCTTCTCAAGTAAAAGAAGTGTGCCGAATGCTTCGGACCCTCTCCACAACCGTTGATTTCAGATCAGATTTACAATGTCAGTGATTTTCATTAACTAAAAGTGTTTGATAAATTTAACTTTCGTTAAAAAAAAATTATATGTAGAAAAAAAGTTGCCTAGCTACTGTTTGCTCATGGTTTTTCTAATCATGATAGGTGAATGCTGTGTAGTGATATCTCCTCGAAAATTGCACCATTAGTCTAATTTCAGTTTTCCTGTGTTTACTCTTTATATTTTGTATATTGTACCAACTTTATTATACATATGTTCTGTGTACATTTGTCATATTCAATACTTTTTTGCTCTAATTTCTTCTTGTGGCTCCACAAGATTGTTGTGTTTCTTCATGTCCCTTCTTCTCTTTCAACTTTCTTTCTCATGATTGCCACAATTGCTGGTCATGCTATTATAACTTGACTAGTCTCAGCTGTTTATTTTTGCGATACAAAAATTGTTAAGTAATTTCTAAGTTAAAAAATACATTGTAGTGACTGTTTACTTTTATATTAGTAAATCGATTTCAGTAAATCGGTTTTAAAAAGGCTGGTTCAGTGTCTATCGCCTACATTACTTCATTAATTGTTATGGAAAAATGCATATCTTGGAGAAAATAAATATACTGACAACTGCAAGATGAGGTATGTGGTGACTCGGTGATAGACACGGTGGTGATGTTGTCGCCAAGATGCGTTTGTGGCGTAGGCCAAAATTATGTCATTTTTCGTGAAGCATTGTACAAATATACGAATACGATTTCTCACCTCTTATCACTGTGCCCGACTAAAGACCAACTCTTGCAGTTTTTCAACTGAAAAAAAATATTAGTACTATATATTTCAAAAGGAATCGTAAAATACATCTCAAATGGTGGCTAATTGTAATTAGTTGAACCTATATGAATCCATGTCGACCATCTTCTGACAAACCGAACTAACCGAAATTTGTACCATCCAGTGTTGAAATACCATTTGAAAATTATAGCATTTTCAGGAAAAAGAAATAAACGAAATTTTTATTTATTCAATCAAATTTGTTGTAACCAGACAAATAAAATAGGCACCGGATCCTAGCAATCATTTGCTAATTAATGAAATTTTAACAAATTATTTCTCTACCATTAGATCAACAATTTAACTGTTGAGATTAAAAATAATAATAGAACCGAATCTCGGTTATTAAGCGAGAAATTTTAACAAATTATTTCTCTACCATTAGATCAACAATTTAACGATTGAGATTAAAAAAAAAAATAGAACTGAATCTCGGTTATTAAGCGAGACCCACTAGACGGTTAATAAGCGAGACCCATCGGGCATTATACTTATCAAACCCTCAATTGAAGAAGCTGCTGTTAGAGAGGGGTTAGAGAGGCGATTTTACGGCGATAATAAGGTGATTGTTCTTCGATTCTAGGGTGTTGGCATCGATTTACAAATAATTTGATTATAAGGTGTGTGTTTTCATCGTGCGTGTATCATTTTGTGTATGTATAACTGTATCCATCATTTTATGTATGCTTTTGATCGGTTTTGTGTGTGTCATATATGACAGATTTTTTCTGTTTTTCTATGTTTGTGGTGATGGCAGATGTGATGAGATTTTATACATGTTCTGGGTTTTTTAATACGCACACAGAACATGATACGCACTACAAAAAAATAATGTAAGATACTTTTTTAACTTCCCAATTTAGCCAGGCTTCTTATTGAAATCTAACTTACAAATAACTTCATAAAAATATAAATTATTTAAATTTGAGTCGATATATATTACATTCTGTCATCTAGAAAACATTCGATGAACCATGGCCGGTAAATCATGCTTTTCGAGAATAGTCAAAACTCAAAAGACAAAACAATCTGTGTGAGTTTGTAAAGCGGATCGAATTAATTAGTTGAACATTTTTTTAGTGTTTAGTGAAACATGATTCAAATTTTTTTATAAAAGTTTATCCTATATCCTCCCATAAACATTTCAGAATTTCAAAGTAGCACAAAATTTATTCAAAAATTTGGAGAATAAAAAAACTATAGAGGTGGTTTTGTTAATCATACAATACCCAGGAATTTGAAGTTCCTGAAAAATATATATTGACCTAGTTGTTTTTTTACATTATCTAGTTATTTGATTGTATAAAATTAAGGAAATGCAACTTTGCACGAAGATTGAATAATACCCATAAAATATGGAAAGTTGATTACTCACCCCTCATAGTTTCATAGTTATTTATATTTCCTATCTATTTAAATTACTACTCGTATATATGTAATCAATTAATTTTCTACACTTTTTATTAATTTTAAATACAAAAAAAATGATACTTTTTATAGAAAATTAATTTCTATATACAACCAAACAAGCACTATAATAACAGCTGCATGCGACTATAAGAATTTAGAGTTCCTATATTTTACAATAAATTAATTCTCTCACACGAAAATGTAGCCAATTGAAAAAAATATATCATCTACCATCCTCGTGGTTTCCGTTTCAAATTAAAAACTGGACTCGTTGACATTTCTCAACTCGGTGAAAGATACACCCCACTCTAAATTGGTACAGAAAATGATTCTGGTCAGATTATTTTTAGCGTAAGAAGGATAGAAATAAGAGTTTTTTTAATATATCTCATTTTAAAAACTGATTTATTAATATATCCCATTTATAATTATATTTATAAATATATTCAAAATTCAAAATATTATCAATTTTAAAATAATCATGGTTAAATGACATATATAACCTGTAACAAGCCCCAAAACTATATTGTTTTAGACATGAAGTTACATTACGTGCTCACACATCTCATTAACAATAAAACATTATTTACCGCATAATTAACATATTATAACTTCCCCAAATCTACATAAAATTACACATATATAATATATGATTCCACATCATATTGCAAGTGTGTTTCGACTTAACAAAAACATATCACTACTATACGACATGTATTCCAAAACATGCAACCGGGCATTTTCCTAGGTCAAAGTTTCAATATATATCATTATATTATTTACCTGCAACACAAGATAATGAGCTATACAGCTCTACAAGTAAAATAATAAATGCAATTATATATCATTCACGTATGCAGGGGCGGACTTACATATAAGATAATAGGGGGATGGCCCCCCAGTGAATTTTAACCCAATACCTTAATATATAAAATCCAAAATAGGGTGTCCCCACTAGTTAAATAGTGGTGCTCCAATAGTCAAACATTTATCTAGCCCAACCCATTTCATTTATATTTATTGTTCTAATATTTAGCAAACCCAATCCAATAAAAACCAAGTTAGCTTTAAGTCCAAAGTCTAAATCAGTGTAAAAAGAACAGAGTGGTGAACCGGACGAACAAAAAAATAAAAAAACCCTAATATCTTAATTAAAAAAGACAAACCGTATATTTGAAAAAGACAAACCTAATATCCTAATATCTATAATATTACACATCTTTTATTAGTTCTGTATTTTTATTTATACGTTGTGCCCCCACTAAAATTTATTCCTGAGTCGGCCACTGCACGTATGCAACTCAACATGCTTATGAATGTATCTTATCTTGTTAGTATTCTTTACTATTTTTGGACCCTTATCTTGTGCAAAATTGTTTGATTGGAAAATGCCTACAAGACTTACTTGTCACATTATAGAGCAAGGCCGCCTTAATACATGTAGAAGTCCACTAATAAATCTTCACAATTATAATCATACAAACACATATTAATATAAAATACTTGCATTAAAATATATATATATATATATATATATATATATATATTAAATAGATATTACATAACCTTTCTACCCAACAAATGAATAAAGTAAATTAATTTTTACCATATTATAAGTAATTTAAAACAAACTGGGGTAGTATTTGACAGCTAAGGATAGACATGAAGGGTTTTGTATTTTGCGAGTAATAATATTTATGTTTCATATTAGTACTTCAGAATTATTGATCTTAATACAATTTGTCTCCGTGTTTGAGTAAGAGAAATATATAGAAATATATGTCATATGTGTTTGTGTGTGAGATAGAAGGATGTTTTGCAGTGTCAAAACCTCCGCCACATCATTTTATCCAACGAAATTATATTATCAGTTAGCTAGGATCTAAAATAAATTATAATATACAATCTTTCCCAATTAAGGAGTAGATAACAATGGCTGCACTTTTGTGCACCGATATAACTTTAAATAAAACAATTAAAGAACCGTATACTAAATATATAAGGAAGGGAAAAAAAAGTTGAGGAAAAAGGTATTGAATTGCTAATCTAATGCCCTGGGCCTCGTTTGCTAGGTCCAGAAGCCAATTTGAACATCAAGCTCCTTATGGTAGACTCACTAGTAGTTGAGTTATTATGATCAGAAGAAGCAACGCCAAACTGAGTCATTCCCATCGAGTCATGAGCTCCCTCGCCTGCTTGATCACACCCCTCTGCTATCGTTGATCGCAAGGCTCGACATTCGATAACTCCTAGCTGCGAAATTGTGAGCAAAATCATGATTCCAAAGACCAACCAAAAACTCAAACTCTTGTTTGCCATTCTAGTAGTAGTACTCTTGCCTTTTTAGATATCGATATAGAAGAATTTAGGAAAAATAAATGAATATATATATATATTTATGTAGGTATATAATATATTTGGAGCTGGATATGAGGATTGTCAAGTGTAGATGAAGAAGCAAAGGATGTAGGAGAATGGGTGTATATGTAGGGGAAGATGAGGAGAGGTGTATAAATCTATTGACTTGTTCTGCAAGTAGCTATACGATGTGAACATATATCGCCCCGTGTGTGTGTGGCCAAGACCAAGGACTAACAAGTTGGAAAGCGTATGCATGAGCTTTTACTTTGAAAAAATTGTTTCTTGACTCTTTGCTGCTGTGGTTCGAATTTGACATTGTGTGCCATTACATTTTTCATTGTCACTAGCGGGTTTTTAATTCTTGTAGCTTATACCAACTCTTTTTTTTTAAAGCTAAAAAGAACTTTTAACTACATTTGTTTTTAGAGTAATAATATTATATGTGAGTTGAATTGTATGTATAAAAGACCAAATCAAATAGTCAGACGTGAAACAGTAATTATTTCATCTTGTGAGAAGAGTCAAAATAATAATGATGTACATTCTCTAGCTTCACAAGTCATAACAAAATTAAGAAATCTTTTCTGATCCTCCTGTGGAGGATCGATATATTATTATTCACCTGTTAGAACATAGAAACCCCGTTTTCTGGATTCTAATTAAAGTCAATCTTCCAGTGCAAGTATTCGATTAATCTGAGTCGAAAAGGAACAAGAGAAGCCCCCCAACTAAAAAACATAATTTTCTTTTTTTGCTAAATATTTTTCATAAATATTGTTGCTATTTGCGGTGTAACATTTATTTATTTAGGTGTCTTTACTAAGTCTTTGACATTTGAAAATGGTAAAGTATCTTAATATATATGATACTTGAAAAAAGTATGTTGCAAAGTTTATAGTGAGATTGTGATGAATTTACCTACGAATTTTGTTATCTAAAAAAAACACTTTTGTGTGGAGGTAGCTAGATGTACACAGACACAGGTGTGATCCAACGCGTAGATTTCCATGTGTCCCGCGTCACTATTGTCTTGGGTGATTTTCTTGGTACGTTCTCTAACTAATATTATACTCACAAGTCACAAGTACTAGTAACTTGCTGCTGCTGATTAATTGGTTCGAAGAAAGTGATCCAAAAACAAATTACAAATTAACTGGCACTCTATCTAAAAGACTGGCAGCGGGGCAGTTGAGTTGATATTGAGAGAGTGTCATATTTGTATCATGCAAAGCTAATCTTTTGAACAAGACGGTGCAGCAATCACTAAACCAAAAAGTCTAATCTAATCATCCCTTATTCGACTAGCCGGTGCGAATTTCAACTTCTAATTTTTCACAATACATGGAATATATATGTATATATTTACGATATTACGCACACAAATACGTCATACATGTATAATAAAACCATATTGATATCGTGTTGTTTGTACTAGCTAGACTGCTAGTACGTTCTATGAATACACGCACTAGGGAAAGACTCTAGTGTGTATACCCTAATAACTTCGAGGATATTGATTAATTTAAAATTTGTTGTGTTCTTCCGAATATATCAAATTGACCAAAGTTATGAGAATAATATAATGCTATACCATCAAATATAGGCCCCGTTTGAGATTTCTTAAAAATAATAAGACAATAAGTTACTTGTTTTTTTAAAAAAAATAAGTATTTTTAATTTTTTTAAAATATTAACATTTAGTTTAAAATTTTAAAACCAAATCTTATTTTTAAAAAAAGGTTACTTATTTCCAGAAAAAGTACATATATACTTATTTTTTTCGGAAATAAGTAATTTATTTTCAGAAATAAGGGGAGCCAAACACCTCCATACTCCGGTATGTTTCCTATTATTTTTTTATCTTCGGAATGTAATATATTTTTATTTTTGATTTGCTGCTGTAGTTCATAGATTCTCTAACCATTTTTTGTTCTTATCTCGCATATCTTACTATAAACATCTCCGACGCATTATAATATTTTAGTGTGATTTTTATACTAAAATGACTTAAAAATTATACTATATTTAAAAATTGCTTCAACTAAACCCATTCCCACCAAGTTTAAGATTAAAATGTTTTTTTTGTAATTCAAATTTTATTTTATTATTAAAATAAAATAGAATTATTAACTAGGACATAAATAAAATGAATTTATTTTAGTTGATGAGTACAAATTTAAGGTTGGAATTTTAAAAATAATCTAAAACTTATGCCAAGTTTTAGTACTGTATTAAATTTGATGTAATTTTTGAAATTATATTAAAATGATGCAAATTTTAAAATTGAATTGAATTATTTTTTTTGTCATTACAATTTACAAAGGAGAGCAGGAGGCGGCGGTTCAATGAAATCGTTCACTTCTCTTTAGGCGAGTCTCTGATCTATTTTGGGTCGGTCTCGTTCTTTTTTTGGTAGTGTATCTGACTAGACTTCCTGAAGCTAATAAGATGGCCCTGGACTTTGGTACTGTGAAAGCTTTCTGGGCTTTGCAATTTTCGTTGCTGGGTCGATGCAGACACGTGCTACACTCCTAAGTCCTACCCAACTCCCAAGTCGTTTCTTGTCTTGATGAGTTGATGGGTAGTTGGATACTATTAAAATTATACTTACGGGCAATCTTATAATCAAGGGCCGTGTTTACCCAAAAATCCTTACACTAGGACAATTACCATTCCCCATCTATGATGATATTTTTTTCCCCTTTTGTCTCGGTTAACGGCATCTCCAACAACTCCTTTATTTAAGGCCCTAAATTAAAATTTAAGGAATGAAATTAAAAAATGGGCTCTAGGTGATTCTTTATATCACTAGAATTCACTTATTAGGTAACCCTTAAGCATGTACTAACTTATATTTTATAATAAAATATTATAAACATGATCTTTCTCTCTCTTACATCTTTAATAATGAAAAGTGTTTTTAATAATAAAATATAATATGAAGAAGTGATATAAGTAACATTGTTGGAGTTCAAGTTACCTATCTATATCCTAAATTACTAAGATTCAATCTTTCATATTAAATTTAAGGAACGAACTTAACACTCTGTTTGTTGGAGTTGCTCTTATACACCCACTTCCAACATCCACATAATTATATCTTATAAAAATCCTAAAAATAATAATTTATTCAAAATAATATATTAAAAAATAATTATTTATTTCGTTTCCGGATCAAAACTAAACAAGGAAAACAATTCAAGATCATTCTTTTCCTTTTTATTTATTTCACTTTCTAAACCACATTCCCTTTCCCCATCTAAACCAAACTCCCCCTTATTATTATTATTATTATTATTTTGACAAAACCTAATTATTTACTTATTTATAGCGTAAAATAATATTTTCAAAATATTTTGGAAAAGGTGCAGCTCTTGAATACGAATATAAAAAGTTAAAAACTACTCACCACTGGTTGATACTTGTTGCGAATAAAAAGTTCAAATACTTTTTTTTTCTTAAAAAAAAATGTCTGGACACACAAATTCATTCTACATAAACACTAATAAATACGATATACATGTTTATTATCGTATTATCAATAAGGAAATGAGCTTTATAATTTACTAGATTTTAACCCGTATCGCACGGATATTTTATTTTATTATTTAAATTATTTATTTTAAAATTACTAATATTTTTATAATTTTAAAAAGTCTCACTATATTATAATTATATTAGTTTTTAACTTATTTAAATTATATATTTTATATGAATCGAATTAAATATAAATGATCGAATTACCATTCTATGATGAAAAAACCAATCCCTCCTTGGGAGTCACATATTGTGCATTTTCTGGTTCTTTTATTATTTTAGAAATGAAACTTTCAAGCATTAACAATTTGTGACATTTATCTTTTTCTTATACTTACTCTCTTTTAAAATCCGAAAAAGTGTCAATCAATCGATTGGGCCGGAATGGACAGAAACATGCATTTGTCAATTAATATTATTGAATCAAACATAATACTCCATATTAATACTTAAAGTGTGTTGTGACAATTCAACCCGTCTAATAAAATTCTTTTAAAAATGTAAGACTTTTAATTATAAAAATAGTTAATTGTAGTCTTTAGTTATTAAAAATTAATTCAATATAATTTTCCCTTACATAAATTGATTAAATTTAAAAAATGTATTAATATATGTTAATTTATATTATTTTAATTTTAATTTGATTTATTTTATTTATCAAATAGCATGAATTAAAGTATATGATAACGTGTTTTTGATATAGTATTATATATAATATAGTAACAAAATAAAATGTGTATTTAATATCTTAGCTTAAGATTGAACATTTGACCGGAGAACTCAAAGAATTATTTTAAAAAAATTCATCAATTCAATCTAAACCAATGAATTAATAAGGTTTCGAGTTCTGAGTATAATAATTTCTCATGAAAGTGTGACCGATTTATCATATAAAATTGCCCTAATATCTTATATAACATATATTAAATATTTTTATAGAAAAATTTTGGATAAGAAAAATTTTAATCTTCTTTCTCATGAAGAAATTTCACGGGTTCCTTCCATCTGTCTGTATGTAAAACCCCAATACTATCACTACCCTTATCTAATAATAATGTTTGATATGATATGTCTATATATAAATCCAATATAAAAAGTATTTTAATATTTTAAATCAATTATAAAAAGGTTTTCTAAACGGAATAGAATTCTCTGATAAAAAATTGTAATTGTCTTTTCTATCTATATTATGGGCTTCTTCAATTGAATTTTGGATGTTAGACCACATCAGAATTAAAGATAATTTTGTAAGCTTCGCGTGGACTATAAAATCGTTCAATTCCGACTTCTGAAACTCAAAATATGGACCAAACAATATCTACTAGATAAGTAGCACAATAATTACGATTTTTTTTTAATTGAACTCCAAAATAATTCTTTAAGTTCAAATTTATGTATTATTAAGATATCTAATAGAGTTTGAGTTATAATATGAAGCGAAATAAGAAAAATTATAGTTGTTAGGAATTATAATAATAATTATAATTTATAAATTATTAAAACTTATAAATAATTAGTATATGACAAAATTGCTATCACAGTAACTTCTAGTTCCTGGAACTTACATATTTAGTGTGTTTGGTTATGTAATTTTTTATTTTTACTATGTAACTCAGAGTTGCATGGTATATGCGGTTACTTCAAAACACGGTAACCCACTTATCCAGGTCAGATGTGATTTTTGTGAGTTACATAGTTGAATCTTGTTTTTTTATTAAATAACATAATACTATATATTAAATTATATTAATTCTCAATATCATAATATATGTATATTAATATATATATCAAAATCTAAATAGAAAGTATTAAATTCAAGTTAAAAGTTAAAAAAATTATCTTTCATGTGACAAATATATAATATATTTGTTTTATATTTATATAATAAAAATTAACTATAAAATTGTAAAAAATTGAAATTCATAAATTAAGTTTCTTATTAAAATGTTAAGATATGTAAGTCAATTATTATTTAAAATTACTTATAATATTTTACTCTCAAAACACATACATATATTTATACATATTAACATATATACACGCATATATAATTTTATTAAAATTGTATTATTTAATTCTATTTTTTTAATAAAATAACAATATATTAAAATATTAAATCATTTTCATAGTCAATTTAATTTTTTAGTATCTTCAATATATATATTTTTTCATTTAGATGTTACATAGTAATTTAATATTGTAAATTTAATTTAATTTATTTTTTATTTGTATAAATAATTTGTTTTTGTTATTATATAATTCATAAATCAAATAAATATTTTTAGTATTACATATTTTATAATTTTATTTAGTTATATATATAAGTAAATTTTTGTTATTTTATATAAATAATAAATTAAATGAGTTACATACTCCTCAACCAGACACTTACTTTTTATTTATCTTAGAACTACACCTTGTAACCTAATTCCAAGGATATTTTAGTTACTAACGTAACCAAAAATTCTGCAAACCAAACTAGGCCTAAATTTAATTGATATAGTTCTGTCACTATATATCTCAATAATTGAATCTTGTTTCTTAAAAAAAAATCATTTCAGTAATGAAAATCATGTGGATCTATAATATCGGACATGAAAAGTATTAAAATAAACCAAACTCTCACAACGAGAGACTAAACAAAACCCAAAAAAATTAAGAGTTTATTTAAGGAAAAATAAGAATTTAATCAAATTTTTTTTGGGATTTTAAGAAAATATTAGGGCTGATTGCTCAAGAGAGATGTAGAATTTTAGGTTATTGTTATTTTGAATCATGTTTAATATTCCAACCGGGGTCAAACAATTTTACCTACAAATGTTTTAGGTGTTTGGATGAAAATTTTAAATTTTAAAACTCATACATCAAACTATAAATTATGGGTTTCTGATAATTCAGGGGAATGTGTGCATGAATTGCGGATATGAGGAATCAAATTGAGATTTTATTATTTTTATCCTTATTTACAAATTGCATGAAATTTTTAAAATAAAATTTTTATAATAATGTGTCCTCATACCACCTTAATCCAATTCCTGATTACAATCCGACCACTTCATAAACCAAACGACCCCTTATAGTCGGAGACAGATTAATGAGAATAAAAATTTTAAAAATTCAAAATGCAGATATTTCTTTTTTCTTTTTGAAAAAAATATAAAATATAATATACATGGGAGATTTCCTGACTTGCTAGTCGCTACTTTTTCTGCTGCTAACTTGAGTCTTCCGTATCTCATAACTGATTTTTAGGCCCATTTTTTGCTATAAATAATAAAAAGATTATTATTTATTCCTAAAATAGTAAATATTGCTTCAAGGATAAATATTTATGCAATCATTTGCTCAGATTGAATAATTAAAAAAATGTAGTTAAGATCAAAACAAAATCGGAGAAAACCACTTAAAAATGCGTGACAAATACTCTCACCATTCCCTTTTACTTCATCTTTTTGATTTTTTTTTATACCCCCACACCTATTTCCCATGTTTGACTCTATAGCTTATTTTCAAATTTATTTCACTGTTCGAAACATTGATTATGGGCAAATATAAAAACAAATTATATAATTAAATACTTTCATATGTGTTTTTTTCCCATAAGGGTGAAGTAAAAGAGGACGGAGATAGTATTGAATTAAAAACACTACATCTATGCAATCATCTATTTAAATTTTGTCATTCGAATTTAAGTGCAAAATTGTAACTAAATTACATGTATTCTTAAATGTATTTGATGGCATATAATAACACACGAAGACAATTTATAAAAGTGACAAAGAATCAAAAATAATAATTTTAAAATTAAGAGACGTATATGGTGATCATATGTTTAGAAAAATAAAAAATAGAAAAAATATATATATGAAATTTAAATAATATTAATATAAATTATAGTAAATAAAATAATAATATATCAATTGAAATATAACAATATTTTAGATAATCTAAAAATTCAAGAATAAAATAAAATTAATAAAGCATATTTTATCAGTCGAGACATCAAAGTGAATTATTTGAGATATAGCAGGTATATCTAACCCTACTTAAAGTAAAACAACAATACTGGCAGGCACATTACACACAAGAAAACAAAACATGAAAAAGAAACCAAGGACACAACAGTCATTTCACAAAGACGCATTCATTTCTTTCTCACAACCCTTGTTGTCTTGTTCGTAAAGCATAAAAAACAGTTGGCCCATAAACACCTCTCCCCCAGGCCCCAATTTCAATTCATCTTCATATTCATCTTCATCTTCTCATTCATTTTCCCTTCAATTCTCTGATGAAGCGATCAATCGACTCCGGTGCCGATCATCTCACCGGAGCTGATCGGAAGATGAAGAAGATCAAATCCGAGTCCCAGTCCGGATCGTCGGTTGAAGACAAGATTGAATCTGTTTTATTAGATGATAATCTGTTATACGAAGTGCTTAAACACACTGACGCGCGCACGTTAGGCTCCGCCGCGTGTGTCAACAAGCAGTGGCACAAGACGGCGCTAGATGAGCGTCTGTGGGAGCTTATTTGTACTAAACAGTGGGCTAATATCGGGTGCGGTAAGCAACAGCTCCGTTCTGTGGTCCTCGCTCTCGGTGGCTTTCGTAGACTCCACGCTCTTTATCTCTGGCCAATCGCTAAGCCGCAAGTTGCTGAGGCGACGACCTCGGCGTGGCCGTGTCTTCCACGGCCGGTGTCGTCAACATCAACGACGACTCGGTGGGGAAAAGATGAGGTTCATTTGTCGCTGTCGTTGTTATCGATTCGGTACTATGAGAAGATGAATTTTACTAGTAGAGGCAAATGAAATGAAATTAGTGTGATTTCAATTAATCATTTTCGGTTTTCAATTTCAATTTGCGGTGTTGTATTAGTTATATATATATATATATATATATAAGTTGTATGTATGTATGTATTTGATATGGAAGAAGCAGTATGAGCAATGTATTTGTATGATCAGATCTATCTATCTAATCTCTGTTGTTGGTAGTGTTTTAATATTACTATTATATCTATCCGTTGGTTATGAAATTTCTGCTTCTCAACTAGTTGTTCTTGATGCCATATGCCTTTTCTGTAATTTCATTACAGGTAGCAGCTATGAAGTATCGTTTCGACTCGTGTCCTGGCTCATCGAAGAGCTTAGATTTATCTCAGTTTTTTTTGTCATTTATTTTTAAGTTTTCTTGAATTAGTTTATAATTTTAGCGTAAGAATAATTTAGCAGAAAGATATCAAGAACAAATACTGTATGGTGTATAAAACTCGTGAAATTATAAATCGATTCTTTTCAAGAATTTAAAAAAGGTTGACAGTTGAGTGTGATACATATATGTTTCTGGGGGAAGGATGGATTGTAGGAGTAGATTAGAAAAGAAGCGTAATAGAAAGGGAGGTGAGTGTGAACATGTAATGGATGTGTGCATACTGCATAGTGTTTTGGCATTTGCTTTGGTTGGGTATAACAGTGTTTTGGCATTTGCTTTGGCTATTGTATTGGGCAAAGAGCCATAGAAAAAGAGACAAGCCGGACAAATGGTGCTTGTTTTGTTAATGCTACAGTTTATCTTCTCCATTGTTGTGACTTGCCAAGTGCCTACACAGATCCAAAGAATCGGATGGAGAGTGCAATTTGTCACTCTCATGCTATTTTGTCTTTTCAACTTGTACAGCTAAATCATGTATATTTTTGGCACTTGCTATTTTTTGTGTGTTTGGTTTATTTGTTATTTGTTACAGACTTACGGTACAAAAAAGAAGAAGAAATTTATTTAAATACCCTATTAAAATATTATGGTGTCTCGCATAGATTATAAAATCGTATATTTACGATAATCTTTAACATATCTATACTATATTATTAAGGACGAAAGATTAAAAATTTTGGTCGTCGGTTGGTTTGGTACTGGTGAACCATAGAAAAGATCTTGACCGTCCAATTTTATGTGAACCATAAAAACAATCTTGACCATTGAATTTTAATAAAATATAATTTTAAAAGAATATAATCATACATACAACTCTAACACCAGTAATCCTCATTTTATACACGATAATAAGATAGGATAATATTATATTGTATTTAAATTATATTCTATAAACTTTTTTTATGAATCATACTTATCCTATAATTTTTATTTAATATATCATTAAATTTTATCCTATAATTTTTATTTAATATATCATTAAATTTTATGATAAACAATATGCATTTTTTTAGTTTCCATTTATTTCTCTATTTTATTCGCATAACACAAATTATTTATCAAAACACAAGTTCTACAACTCAAATTAGAAAATTTTTGCTCAAACTAGAACAACCCGTTCCTATCAATACCCGTATGTTCAAATTAGAAAATCGACATCAACACTCTATATACAACTCTAACCCACGTTAGTCCTCCTTTTATACAACTTATCACGGATAGAATAATATTATATTATATTTATATTATATGAATATTAAATTTTATAAATAATATAATAATATTATTATTTTATTAACATTAATTAAATTTTATCACTATGTTATATCTATATTATCTATATTTTTATATTATATTATTTTAAACAAACTTCTCTTTTAATTAGAATATATAGTTGTACTCACAATCTACTAACATGTTTCAATTTTCCTCATCGCTCAAACACATTAATTTATTTAAAATTAAAATTTTATAATTAAAATTTTTGAATATTAAAATTATATTATATTTTACCTACATTAAAAGTCCTCTTTTTATATAACTCTTTTTATTATCGTAAGTTTTTTTTATATATGATTTTTTAATGCAATTATGATATAATTATAATTTAATTTTAAAACATATATATTTTATATATAACTCTATTATCGCTGAATCATTTTTTGTACAACAATCCAATAACATATCTCAATTCACTTCTACTTGAAATTACAACTTATTGATTAAATATCATGAATATTAAAACTTATTAATTAAATCCCATGAATATTAAAATAATAATATTATTTTATCTATAAATAATTTTTATTATGTATTATATTATTATAACCGATATAATAAAAAATAATTATTATATATTTAAATCATATAAAACAATTAATATATAATTTATTAATCTCATCTCGTGCGTTGCACGGGTTATAAGCTAGTATATATATATATATACACTTGCCTATATATATATAGTTGTGACGTATAACTGTCCTGTCCATAACAGGAGTGAGCCAACGCAGGATGAAGTCCAATTAATATACCAAGGACTTTGGGCTCTATGCCAGCCCCTTAAATTTATTGCAATAACAAGACTAATTGTCTAGTGACATGCATGTAGCGTATACCATTACCCTGCACCAACAATCATTTTTATTTTATTATCGAAAAAAAGGTTTGAAAGATGTACACAAGTGCACCACTGAATAAAGAAATTAGATATGGAGGAGTCTCAATATTAAAATTCCTAATTACATTTAACTTTAGACCACTGCCCCACATGTATCCATTATCCAACGTAAGCTCTATTTAGCTAGCTTGTCTTCTTTTTTAGAAATAAATATTTATTTTTCTAAAATAAAAAAACAAACATCCCCTAAATAAATAAGTATTTAATATTTTTAGCTAATTTATATAAGTATTCATGAAATATCACTGGCACTGTCTTGTAAGAAGGATCGTTTTGTCCGGATAATATTAAATTTGATAATGAAGTAAATATTATTATGAAAATAAAATTTGTTAATATCTATACTATATTATTAAAGCCGAAAGATTAAAAGTTTTGGTCGTCGGTATGGTACTGGGTGAACCATAGAAAAGATCTTAACCGTCCAATTTTATGTGAATCATAGAAACAATCTTAACTATTGAATTTTAATAAAATATAATTTAAAAAAAAATATAATCATACATACAACTCTAACCTCAGTCGTCCTCCTTTTATAATAAAATAGAATAATATTATATTATATTTAAATTATATTCTATATTTTTCTTTTATGAATCTTACTTATCCTATAATTTTTATTTAATATATCATTAAAGTTTATCCTATAATTTTTATTTATTCTTTTAATTAATATACTACCATGTTTTAATTTCCTCATTAGTCAACCTCTTTAATTTATTTAATATCAGAATTTATTAATAAATTTTTATGTATATTAAAATAAAATTATTATTTTATTTATAATATTAATTAAAATTTATTATTACGCTCTATCTATATTATATATACTTTTATATTATATTACTCTAAACGAACTTTTTTTAATTAGAATATAGAGTTTTACTCGCATCTAATAACATGTTTCAATTTCCTCATCACTTAAATACTTTAATTTATTTAAAATTGTAATTTTATAATAAAAAAATTTTAATAAAAAAATTATATTAATATTATATATATATATATTAAAACATACTCTTTTATATAATTTTAATTAAAATATTTTCTAATATATTCAAAATTCTTTTTATTAATAAAAATTTATTAATACTTTGCACGGATTATTAATCTATGTTAATTAATATAAATATATAACAATATATTAATGAGAATTTAAACACATAATATAAATATGATTCAAAAATAATTTATCTCATGTACAATATTACATAAAAAATATTAATAACATNTTTTACACGGATTATTAATCTATGTTAATTAATATAAATATATAACAATATATTAATGGGAATTTAAACACATAATATAAATATGATTCAAAAATAATTTATCCCATTTACAATATTACATAAAAAATATTAATAACATAAATAATCAAATTAAATATTTAGTTCATTTAAAATATACAATATATTATTTATTACTCTCCTCCCGTGCTTTGCACGGGTTATATGCTAGTATATTATTAATTTTAAATTTATAAGAAGTTTTGTTATTGTATTAGGTTGCTTTTATTTTAATCTCTTTATTATATTGTTAAGATGCCCTTATATTGTAATTAGTAATAAGATTATTAAAATAAAATTTAATTTTTTTCTCTGTTTCAATAAAACAATATCAGAAAATTATAGCGATTTCTTTTCACATGACAAAACATAAATTATAAAATTCCGATTTATTAATTTAGAGTAAATTCCAATTCATTAATTTATATGTAAATCGAAAAAAAGAAGCCAGTATCTATAGGCACAATCACACATACGCGGACCTAACGTAAAATTTTAGCGAGGGCACTCATGAAGAGAAATGATGGGTTCTAATTTTTAATATTTTTATAATTAATAAATTTAATATTTAATTGTAAATATTATATTTAAATATATAAATTTTCTCTCCAAATATATTTATATATAATTTTATAGTTATTTTATAAAATTGAGGATCGTCTATAAAATTATGAATATATTTATAAATTTTTCACTCCATGAATTTCATAAACTTATAGATATACATGTAATATAATACTTACATTTTCAATATATAAGTAACTACAATATTGAAATTATTATTTTTAATAAAAAAAGTAAAAAAGAGCTTATTTCATTCTAAACTACTCACTTTTATTATATTAAAATAATATCTTATTTTTCATTGATGTATTTTTTTATAGTACAGATAGTATGTTCATCTAATTTTTTTACTTTGCAATAAGATTTTGTAATTCGATGTGAGGTCCCCGGAATTTTTTATTAATCACTTGTAAAT
>QRFB01019865.1:8105-19223 GCA_008931105.1 Oenanthe javanica
TTTTTAAAATAAATAGTAAATTTAACCCTACGTTTTAAAATATTTAGTAAATTTAACCTTGACTTTTTAATTTCGGAATAAAATAAATTTTATATCGAAAAAGTATTTTCGAGAATATATTCACCGAAGAGTATTTTTGAAAATAAATTAAATTCGGTGATAAACATTCATGAATATATTGAGCGGAAAGTGTGATGGCAAGATGAAATAATATAAATACATATTAAAATTTTATTGAACATATATAATATATTATACATATGGATATATTAATATAGAAAAGAGCATCTTAATATCCATTTTATAAGAAAAAACCCTAATAATTACAAATATCTATTATACTTAGATAATATCTATACAAAAAAAATGACAATAGTGCATTTGACGAATATTTATTCAAAATTTTATCATAAAAAATGTTCGAATTGTACATAGTTCAAAAACATAGGGTTAAATTTACTAATTATTTTAAAAAAGGTTTCAATTGTAAATAATTAAAAAACATAGGGTTAAATTTACTAAATATATTAAAAGAGGGTTTTAATTATATATTGTTAATAACACAGGTTTTAAATTGTAAATAAGCCAAAAAACAATTATGCTAATTTTTTCAATAATGATAATAAATTTAGTTTCAAAAAAATATGTACATTGTTTGCTTCAGCTAAATAACGGCTTATATGCTTGAATTTTGTTCTGTGTTTAACTTTTGTGTACTCTCATTTATAGACTATTAATATCATTAGAGCGTAAATTTGAACAATCTTATGTGTAGGCTAATAACAACGGCTTATATATAATAATTTAAGATGTAGAACACTTACCGATATGCTGATCCATAATATTTTCTAAGCACAAAAGAAAAAACATGTAATTAATTTGGCATAGATTAGGCAAACAAACTAATAAACTGGGTTTAAATCGCAATACATACAATACTTTAATTTTAGAATATCTATTTTTGATATGGCAGCTATATTGAATGTGCAATTGAGTTGCGATAGTAGATAAATTCAGTATTTCATGACAAACAACAATGTCTTAGTTTTTTAAAATGTAGGCAAATATATGTGTTTGATATAGAGATGGAATAAAATGATGAAAAGATCGAGAGAGAAGTTTGCTAAAGCAAAAGAGGAAAAAGACCAAGGAAAGACCATTGTGTTTTGTTAGCGTGTAAAGTAAAAATGAAAGATAACTAATATTTATAATATATTCAGAAGATTCTAGAACATTCGAGATATTAGGTGAGCGTAAAACTGCTACAATTTAATTATTTATATAATATATTTAAAATGTTGAAAAATTTTTGGTGCTCGGATTTGTACTTTTATAAAACCCCCACATATGGGCCTGACTTGATTGGGCCTCCCAGGTGTTATATACTAACTAGATTTCGTACTGTCATATTTTATATATATTGAACTGACATATCATGTGTACGTGAATTACATAACATATTTTTTTGTCATAAGATACGACAACATACGTATGATGATTTGTATAGGAATACAATAGCCGAATCCACGAGTTACTTTCCTTCAAAAAAGTCATATGACAGGTCATGCAGATATGACCGCACACATTTAGACAATGAAGTTTTAATATTTGTTCTGTGTTTCACTTTTGTGTACTCTCATTTATAGACTATTAAAATCATTAGAGCGTAAATTTGAACAATCTTATGTATAGGCTAATAACAACGGTGACGCATGCATACGAGGATCTAAACATGGTTATGGACCAATCGTATGATCTGGTAATAGCGGAGGTTCATATACCAGACATGGATGGCATTGACCTGCTCAAACGTATAGACCAAAAATGGAATATTCCTGTTATTTGTAAGTCCATTTATATGGTGGCTTCTTCGTGTGCCTTTGGTGGCCGATGACCTGGAAAATATATGGTATTACTCTGAGTGGCGGAAGAATTGTAAGAATAATAGCACTGCCCCAGACAGCCACATGGACCGAACCTCTCAATTTCGGTGGAGCATTTTCTTCATTGTTTCTGCAATTATTTTAGAAATTTATAAACCATAAATGAAATATTTCCATACATACATATATATATAATAATTTAAGATGTCGACCACTTACCGATATGATGATCCATAATATTTTCTAAGCACAAAAGAAAAAACATGTAATTAATTTGGCATAGATTAGGCAAACAAACTAATAAACTGGGTTTAAATCGCAATACATACAACACTTTAATTTTAGAATATCTATTTTTGATATGGCAGCTATATTGAATGTGCAATTGAGTTGCGATAGTAGATAAATTCAGTATTTCATGACAAACAACAATGTCTTAGTTTTTTAAAATTTAGGCAAATATATGTGTTTGATATAGAGATGGAATAAAATGATGAAAAGATCGAGAGAGAAGTTTGATAAAGCAAAAGAGGAAAAAGACCAAGGAAAGACCATTGTGTTTTGTTAGCGCGTAAAGTAAAAATGAAAGATAACTAATATTTATAATATATTNAGAGAAGTTTGATAAAGCAAAAGATGAAAAAGACCAAGGAAAGACCATTGTGTTTTGTTAGCGCGTAAAGTAAAAATGAAAGATAACTAATATTTATAATATATTAGGAAGATTCTAGAACATTCGAGATATTAGGTGAGCGAAAACTGTTACAAATTAATTATATATGTAATATAATTAAAATGTTGAAAATTTTTTGCTGCTCATATTTGTACTCTTATAAGAAACCCACATATGGGACTAACTTGATTGGGCCTCCCATGTGTAATATATTAACTAGATTTCGACCTGTCATATGTTATATATATTGAACTAACATATCATGTGTACCTGAATTACATAACATATATTTTTGTGATAAGACACGACAACGTACGTATGATGAATTGTATAGGAATACAATAGCCGGATCCAAGAGTTACTTTCATTCAAAAGAGTCAAATGACAGGTCATGCATATATGACCGCAGACATTTAGACAATGAAGTTTTAATATTTGTTCTGTGTTTAACTTCTGTGCACTCTCATTTATAGACCATTAAAATCATTAGAGTGTAAATTTGAACAATCTTATGTATATGCTAAACGGTGACGCATGCATCCGAGGCTCTAAACATGGTTGTGGACCAATCGTATGATCTGGTATTAGCGGAGGTTCATATACCAGACATGGGTGGCATTGACCTGCTCAAACGTATAGACCAAAAATGGAGTATTCCTGTTATTTGTAAGTCCATGTATTTGGTGGCTTCTTCGTATGCCTATGGTAGCCGATGACCTGGAAAATATATGCCAGTACGCTGAGTGGTCGAAGAATTGTAAGAATAATAGCACTGCCCCAGACAGCCAGATGGACCGAACCTTTCAATTTCGGTGGAACATTTTCTTCATTGTTTCTGCAATTATTTTACAAATTTATAAACCATAAATGAAATATATCCATACATACACACACACACATATATATATATAATAATTTAAGATGTAGACCACTTACCGATATGATGATCTTGAATATTTTCTAAGCACAAAAGAGAAAACATGTAATTAATTTGGCACAGATTAGGCAAAAAACTAATAAACTGGGTTTAAATCGCAATACATACAACACTTTAATTTTAGAATATCTATTTTTGATATGGCAGCTTTATTGAATGTGCAATTCAGTTGCGATAGTAAATAAATTTAGTATTTCAAGATATACAACAATGTATTAGTTTTTTAAAATTTAGGCTTATATATGTGTTTGATACAGAGATGGAATAAAATGATGAAAAGATCGAGGGAGAAGTTTGATAAAGCAAAAGAGGAAAAAGAAGAAAGAAAGACCATTGTGTTTTGTTAGCGAGTAAAGTAAAAATGAAAGATAACTAGTATTTATAATATATTCGGAAGATTCTAGAACATTCGAGATATTAGGTGAGCGTAAAACTGCTACAATTTAATTATTTATATAATATATTTAAAATGTTGAAAAAAAATTTGTGTTCGGATTTGTACTTTTATAAAAACCCCACATATGGGCCTAACTAGATTGGGCCTCCCAGGTGTTATATACTAACTAGATTTCGTACTGTCATATGTTATATATATTGAACTGACATATCATGTGTACGTGAATTACATAACATATATTTTTGTCATAAGATACGACAACGTACGTATGATGATTTGTATAGGAATACAATAGCCGAATCCACGAGTTACTTTCCTTCAAAAAAGTCATACGACAGGTCATGCAGATATGACCGCACACATTTAGACAATGAAGTTTTAATATTTGTTCTGTGTTTAACTTTTGTGTACTCTCATTTATAGACTATTAATATCATTAGAGGATAAATTTGAACAATCTTATGTGTAGGCAAATAACAACGGCAACGCATGCATACGAGGCTCTACACATGGTTATGCACCAATCGTATGATCTGGTATTTGCGGAGGTTCATATACCAGACATGGATGGCATTGACCGGCTCAAACGTATAGACCAAAAATGGAATATTCCTGTTATTTGTAAGTCCATGTATATGGTGGCTTCTTCGTAAGCCTCTGGTGGATGATGACCTGGAAAATATATGGCAGTACTCTGAGTGGCGGAAGAATTGTAAGAATAATAGAACTGCCCCAGACATCCAGATGGACGGAACCTCTCAATTTCGGTGAAGCATTTTCTTCATTGTTTCTGCAATTGTTTTATAAATTTATAAACCACAAATGAAATATATCCATACATACATGTATATATATGTAATAATTTAAGATGTAGACCACTTACCGATATTATGATCCTGAATATTTTTTAAGCACAAAAGAAAAAACATGTAATTAATTTGGCACGGATTAGGCAAAAAACTAATAAACTGGGTTTAAATCGCAATACATACAACACTTTAATTTTAGAATATCTATTTTTGATATGGCATCTTTATTGAATGTGCAATTCAGTTGTGATAGTAGATAAATTTAGTATTTCAAGACGTACAACTAAGTTTTAGTTTTTTAAAATTTAGGCATATATATGTATTTGATACAGAGATGGGATAAAATGATGAAAAGATCGAGAGAGAAGTTTGATAAAGCAAAAGAGGAAAAAGGCGAAGGAAAGACCATTTTGTTTTGTTAGCGAGTAAAGTAAATATGAAAGATAACTAATATTTACAATATATTCGGAAGATTCTAGAACATTCGAGATATTAGGTGACGTAAAACTGTTACAAAGTAATTATATATATAATATATTTAAAATGTTGAACATTTTTTGGTGCTCGTATTTGTACTTTTATAAAAACCGCACATATGGGCCTAACTAGATTGGGCCTCCCAGGTGTTATATACTAACTAGATTTCGTACTGTCATATGTTATATATATTGAATTAACATATCATGTGTACGTGATTTACATATAATATTTTTTTGTCATAAGATAGACAACGTACGTATGATGAATTGTATAGGAATACAATAGCCGAATCCAAGAGTTACTTTCATTCAAAAAAGTCATATGACAGGTCATTCAGATATGACCACAGACATTTAGACAATGAAGTTTTAATATTTGTTCTGTGTTTAACTTCTGTGTACTCTCATTTACAGACTATTAATATCATTAGAGCATAAATTTGAAAAATCTTATGTATAGACTAATAACAACGGCGACGCATGCATACCATGCTCTAAACATGGTTATGGACCAATCGTGTGATCTGGTATTAGAGGAGTTCATATACCAGACATGGATGGCATTGACCTGCTCAAATGTATAGACCAAAAAAGGAATATTGCTGTTATTTGTAAGTCCATGTATATGGTGGCTTCTTCGTATGCCTATGGTGGCCAAAGACCTGGAAAATATATGGCAGTACTCTGAGTGGCGGAAGAATTGTAAGAATAATAGAACTGCCCCAGACATCCAGATGGACGGAACCTCTCAATTTCGGTGGAGCATTTTCTTCATTGTTTCTGCAATTGTTTTATAAATTTATAAACCATAAATGAAATATATCCATACATACATGTATATATATATATAATAATTTAAGATGTAGACCACTTACCGATATGATGATCCTGAATATTTTCTAAGCACAAAAGAAAAAACATGTAATTAATTTTTCACAGATTAGGCAAAAAACTAATTAACCGGGTTTAAATCGCAATACATACAACACTTTAATTTTAGAATATCTATTTTTGATATGGCAGCTTTATTGAATTAGCAATTCAGTTGTCATAGTAGATAAATTTAGTATTTCATGATATACAACAATGTATTAGTTTTTTAAAATTTAGGCAAATATATGTGTTTGATATAGAGATGGGATAAAATGATGAAAAGATCGAGAGAGAAGTTTGATAAAGCAAAAGAGGAAAAAGACGAAGGAAAGACCATTGTGTTTTGTTAGCGAGTAAAGTAAAAATGAAAGATAAGTAATATTTATAATATATTAGGAAGATTCTAGAACATTCGAGATATTAGGTGAGCGAAAAACTATTACAAATTAATTATATATATAATATAATTAAAATGTTGAAAATTTTTTGGTGCTCGTATTTGTACTTTTATAAAAATCCCACATATGGGCCTACCTAGATTGGGATTCCCATGTGTTATATAATAACTAGTTTCGACCTTTCATATGTTATATATATTGAACTAACATATCATGTGTACGTGAATTACATAACATATTTTTTTGTAGGAATACAATAGCGGGAGCCAAGAGTTACTTTCATTCAAAAAAGTCATATGACAGGTCATGGAGATATGACCCCAGACATTTAGACAATGAAGTTTTAATATTTGTTCTTTGTTTAACTTCTGTGTACTCTCATTTATAGACTATTAATATCATTAGAGCGTAAATTTGAACAATCTTATGTGTAGGCTAATAACAACGGCGACGCATGCATACGAGGCTCTAAACATGGTTATGGACCAATCGTATGATCCGGTACTAGCGGAGGTTCATATACCAGACATGGATGGCATTAACCTACTCAAACGTATAGAACAAAAATGGAATATTCCTGTTATTTGTAAGTCCATGTATATGGTGGATTCTTCGTATGCCTATGGTGGCTGATGACCTGGAAAATATATGGCAGTACTCTGAGTGGGGGAAGAATTGCAAGAATAATAGCACTGCCCCAGACAGCCAGATGGACCGAACCTCTCAATTTCGGTGGAGCATTTTCTTCATTGTTTCTGCAATTATTTTAGAAATTTATATACCAAAAATGACATATACCATACATACATGTATATATATATAATAATTTAAGATGTAGACCACTTACCGATATGATGATCCTGAATATTTTTTAAGCACAAAAGAAAAAACATGTAATTAATTTGGCACAGATTAGGTTAAAAACTAATAAACTGGGTTTAAATCGCAATACATACAACACTTTAATTTTAGAATATCTATTTTTGATATGGCAGCTATATTGAATGTGCAATTGAGTTGCGATAGTATATAAATTTAGTATTTTAAGATATACAACAATGTCTTAGTTTTTAAAAATTTAGGCAAATATATGTGTTTGATATAGAGATGGAATAAAATGATGAAAAGATCGAGAGAGAAGTTTGATACAACAAAAGAGGAAAGAGACCAAGGAAAGACTATTGTGCTTTGTTAGCGGGTAAATTAAAAATGAAAGATAACTAATATTTATAATATATTAGGAAGATTCTAGAACATTCGAGATATTAGGTGAGCGTAGAACTGTTGCAAATTAATTATATATGTAATATAATAAAAATTTTGAAAATTTTTTGGTGCTCGTATTGGTACTTTTATAAAAAAACCCACTTATGGGCCTAACTAGATTGGGCCTTTCATGTGCTATATACTAACTAGATTTCGACCTGTCATATGTTATATATATTGAACTAACATATCATGTGTACGTGAATTACATAACATATTTTTTTGTCATAAGATAGGACAAAGTAGGTACGATGAATTGTATAGGAATACAATAGGGGGATCTAAGAGTTACTTTCATTCAAAAAAGTCAAATGATAGGTCATGCAGATATGACCATAGACATTTAGACAATGAAGTTTTAATATTTATTATCTGTTTAACTTCTGTGTGCTCTAATTTATAGACTATTAATATCACTAGAGCGTAAATTTGAACAATCTTATGTATAGGCTAATAACAACGGTGACTCATGCATAGGAGGCTCTAAACATGGTTATGGACCAATCGTATGATCTGGTATTAGGGGAGGTTCATATACCAGACATGGATGGCATTGACCTGCTCAAACGTATGGACCAAAAATGGAATATTCCTGTTATTTGTAAGTCCATGTATATGGTGGCTTCTTCGTATGCCTATGGTGGCCGATGACCTGGAAAATATATGGCAGTAGTCTGAGTGGCGGAAGAATTGTAAGAATAATAGCACTGCCCCAGACAATCGGATGGACCGAACCTCTCAATTTCGGTGGAGCATTTTTTTCATTGTTTCTGCAATTATTTTAGAACTTTATAAACCATAAATTAAATATATCCATACATACATGTATACATAATAATAATTTAAGAAATAGACCACTTACCGATATGATGATCCTGAATATTTTCTAAGCACAAAAGAAAAAACATGTAATTAATTTGGCACTGATTAGGCAAAAAACTAATAAACCGGGTTTAAATCGCAATACATACAACACTTTAATTTTAGAATATCTTTTTTTGATATGGCAGCTTTATTGAATGTGCAATTCAGTTGCGATAGTAGATAAATTTAGTATTTCAAGATATACAACAACGTATTAGTTTTTTTAAATTTAGGCAAATATATGTGTTTGATATAGAGATGGGATAAAATGATGAAAAGATCGAGAGAGAAGTTTGATAAAGCAAAAGAGAAAAAAGACGAAGGAAAGACCATTGTGTTTTGTTAGCGAGTAAAGTAAAAATGAAAGATAACTAATATTTATAATATATTCCGAAGATTCTAGAACATTCGAGATATTAGGTGAGCCTAAAACTGTTACAAATTAATTATATATATAATATAATTAAAATGTTAAAAAAAATTTGGTGCTCATATTTGCACTTTTATAAAAAACCAACAAATGGGCCTAACTAGATTGGGCCTCCCATGTGTTATATACTAACTAAATTTCCACGTGTCATATGTTATATATATTGAACTAACATATCATGTGTACGTGAATTACATAACATATTTTTTTGTCATAAGATACAACAACGTACGTACGATGAATTGTATAGGATTACAATAGCGGGTTCCAAGAGTTATTTTCATTCAAAAAAGTCATATGACAGGTCATGCAGATATGACCCCACACATTTAGACAATGAAGTTTTAATATTTGTTGTGTGTTTAACTTCTGTGTACTCTCATTTAAAGACTATTAATATCATTAGAGCGTAAATTTGAACAATCTTATGTGTAGGCTAAAAACAAATGCGACGCATGCATACGAGGCTCTAAACATGGTTATGGACCAATCGTATGATCCGGTATTAGCGGAGGTTCATATACCAGACATGGATGGCATTGACCTGCTCAAACGTATAGACCAAAAATGGATTATTCCTGTTATTTGAAAGTCCATGTATATGGTGGATTCTTGGTGTGCCTATGGTGGCTCATGACCTGGAAAATATATGGCAGTACTCTGAGTGGCAGAAGAATTGTAAGAATAATAGCACTGCCCCAGACAGACAGCCAGATGGACCGAACCTCTCAATTTCGGTGGAGCATTTTCTTCATTGTTTCTGCAATTATTTTAGAAATTTATTAACCAAAAATGACATATACCATACATACATGTATATATATATAATAATTTAAGATGTAGACCACTTACCGATATGATGATCCTAAATATTTTCTAAGCATAAAAGAAAAAACATGTAATTAATTTGGCACAGATTAGGCAAAAAACTAATAAACCGGATTTAAATCGCAATACATACAACACTTTAATTTTAAAATATCTATTTTTGATATGGCAGCTATATTGAATGTGCAATTCAGTTGCGATAGTAGATAAATTTAGTATTTCAAGATATACAACAATGTATTAGTTTTTTAAAATTTAGGCAAATATAGGTGTTTGATATAGAGATGGAATAAAATGATGAAAAGATCGTGAGAGAAGTTTGATAAAGCACAAGAAAAAAAGACGAATGAAAGATCACTGTGTTTTGTTAGCGGGTAAAGTTAAAATGAAAGACAACTAATATATATAATATATTAGGAAGATTCTAGAACATTCGAGATATTAGGTGAGCGTAAAATTGTTACAAATTAATTATATATGTAATATAATTAAAATGTTGAAAAATTTTTGGTGCTCGTATTTGTAGTTTTATAAAAAAAACCCACATATGGGTCTAACTAGATTGGGCCCCCATGTGTTATATACTAACTAGATTTCGACCTGTCATATGTTATATATATTGAACTAACATATCATGTGTACCTGAATTACTTAACATATATTTTTGTCATAAGATACGACAACGTACGTATGATGAATTGTATAGGAATACAATAGTCGGATCCAAGAGTTACTTTCATTCAAAAAAGTTCATCTGACACGTCATGCAGATATGATCGCAGACATTTAGACAATGAAGTTTTAATATTTGTTATGTGTTTAACTTCTGTGTACTCTCATTTATAGACTATTAATATCACTAGAGCGTAAATTTGAAAAATCTTATGTGTAGGCTAATAACAACGGGGTCGCATGCATAGGAGGCTCTAAACATGGTTATGGACCAATGTATTAGTTTTTTAAAATTTAGGCAAATACATGTGCTTGATATAGAGATGGGGATAAAATGATGAAAAGATCGAGAGAGAAGTTTGATGAAGCAAAAGAAGAAATAGACGAACGAAAGACGATTGTGTTCTGTTAGCAGGTAAAGTAAAAATGAAAGATAACTAATATTTATAATATATTTGAAAGATTCTAGAACATTCGAATATATTAGGTGAGCATAAAACTGTNTAGACGAACGAAAGACGATTGTGTTCTGTTAGCAGGTAAAGTAAAAATGAAAGATAACTAATATTTATAATATATTTGAAAGATTCTAGAACATTCGAATATATT
>QRFB01019866.1:3798-19223 GCA_008931105.1 Oenanthe javanica
AACATTGAAATTTTAATTTCACTAATAACAATTTCTGACTATGCCTTTGTATTAGACAACATCAGCATTTGCTTTGTCAGGCGTATCGGTGTGGAGTGCGTTGGTGTTCGAGATCGTGATGACATTTGGGCTGGTTTATACAGTCTACGCCCTTGCTGTCGACCCGAAGAAAGGAGAGCTCGGAACTATCGCACCTATTGCCATTGGTTTCATTGTGGGAGCTAACATTCTAGCTGGTGGCGCCTTCACCGGGGCATCAATGAATCCTGCTGTGTCATTTGGCCCTGCTTTGGTCAGCTGGGACTGGACCAATCACTGGATATACTGGGTCGGGCCTCTTCTTGGTGGTGGGCTTGCTGCTGTCATCTACGAGCTAATCTTTATTAGTGGCACTCATGAGCCATTGCCCACCACTGATTTGTAAACATTGTTTTGAACATGTTAAGTAATCTTGCTTTAATTTGTATTGTTTTTCATTCCTGTGTTTCGGAGTTGAATTAATCATCTGTTCTCGTCAAATTTGAATATCTACACATTCTATTGCTATGAAGTCTGAACATATTTACACATTTCACATACGCGGCTCCATTCGGATTTAAACTCTCAAAACTCTGATTACTGAAAAAAGAAAAAAGAAGAGTATCCGCTAAATTACAATGTTAGATGACTAATATCATGTGAACTGAATAGTTCAGTATCAAAGTTCTATCATCACATGCACAGTTCATTGGGATGCATATTGTTTTATTGATTACTTCATGCGTGAATCTAGTGTTGAAGTTCTGAAGTTCACATGAGTACATTTGGATCATTGGATTCATAAGATTATATTTATTATTAGGGTCATTACATTTCTTCATATTTCATGATTTTTACTTAATTCACAACGAACACAATCCATTCAAACTTTTGGAGATCTCAACTAGAATTCAAAGTCTGTCGTGCAAGAGAGGACAAATATCACAGTGACACTGTTGATTTGAACGACACGTGATTTTCAAATATCTTTTGGAGAAGGATGGAGCAAAGGTAGATGTTAACATATCAATAATGCTAATGGGGTAAAATGGTGAACTGGTGAAGACTAAATTGAAGAAGAACCTAAAGCAGGAGGACTGGTCATGTCGTGGGCCTCGTGTGTCATGGCTACCCCAGTGAAGACGAAAATGCATGAAGAAGAAGCTAAAACAGGACGAGTGGTCATGTTGAGGTCGACCATGACAACTCTATGTGTAGTTTTTGATAGATAGTTAATTGTTACTGTATATCTTAGAGGTCGTTTGGAATATACAAGTAGATCTTGTTTAATTGATCTGACCAATTATCACCTCCCTCAATATTACAAGTAGTTATGTACCGCACTACCGCAGAAGCTTAAATTAACATCTTACAAGTTCCATATATCCAGTATTAAAAACAATAACGCCTAACAACAACAAAAATAGCGCACACAGATTAGGAGCCTAACGTCACAGCAGAGTACACAGATTTTGTTTAATTTACAGTGGTTATGTAATGTGGTTGATGTTTTAATTTCAAAAATGTAAATGCCATAAACTAAGCACTTAAAAATGTGACAAAAATTACTTGCAGGCGTTATGGATCCAAACATAGAGTATTTCGTGATTTTTCAAAAGTAAGCAAAAGTAGATATATGTCTTCAATTCGTTATCCAGACTTCCTTTCTTATTCAGCCGACAGAGAGTAATAGGCTGATACTGTGTATCAGACTATCAGTGTATGTGATCAAATTTGTGTGAGCATTGAGTAAATGAATTTCGATTTAGTGAAACAAAACATTCCTTTCGTCTTTAAAAATAAGTTAAATTGATCACATACATATTTTGTAACATCGTTTAGTTGTTAAACTTGTCATGTGTTAATTTACGTCGTTCGACCTCCAAAAAAAAGGACGTTTATGTTACTTATTCTACAGACTTGTGGCAGGTATGAACTTAAAGTAAAATTACTCGATCATAAATTTCTTCCACATAAGTCTTATTTAGATTAGTTGATGCTCGTACAACAAAGTTGGTCATGAAAATGAAGTTTTATTTGATCCGACTGATGATCTTCTCACTTTATATTACAAGCAGAAGCAGTGATGTACAACGGAAGCTTAAACTACATCTTACAAGTTACATCCACTAGTAAAACATCCATGTTTAACAACAAAAATATAGCATACTCAGACTGTTGATCAAGATAACTACAAGCAAGAGATGACGATGAGTTGAATGACCAAACTAATTTGCTAAACCAAGAGGAGATGTTTTAAAATCAAATCCTTGGTTAAGAAGCGCTCCAGCTACCCATAGTTTCAAATTTGGCAAATTCATGTCCAATTCGCCTTCTCTAACCTGTTTTACGACATTCTTAGTTATTCATTAAACAGTTAAACCTCGATAAAGTAATATCCACAGATCACGGGACTGCATGTATTTTATTCATTGAAGTATAAACTAATATTCAATTTAAAGGAAAAATGGTTATTAAATTTAAAGTGAAAGAACAGTGAGTTTACGTTTAAAGTGAAGGTGAATAAAAATGTATCGTTAAGAGTAGCCAAGTTGGAAGATTGGATAGTGAAAGTAGAGAAGGATTCCAGAGCTTTGTAGAGCGAGGCTGCAACTCCATGGCCTTTGTTAGACACTATTCGTACATAGTATCCTTTTTCTTCTACTTGATACACATCTATCTGCAGATCCAAATCCCCCCCAAAAAATCAAACATTTTCCTAAATTTGTTGGTTAAATTTAGTATAATACATATCTGCAATCACCATACCCTCAACATTATTATCGGTAGAACTCACCTGCAATATCTTTTTTACCACCGGATAAAGGTTTGTAACTTGATTCTTGTGTGCATTGTCATGTAAGCCTCCTTGTTGTTTGTCCATTCCTGTCAATGACGACTCTAGGCTTGCAATTTCAGCCTTTAACGTCTTGGCCTTCATTTGTAACTCTTGCACATATAATGCAGCATCTCCAACTATAGAGGCCTTATCCATCTTCATGCATCAATTTCCATATTAAAACCAAAATTTCCTAGCAAGCAAAGATAATTTACATTTTAATTTTGCTGCATACCTTGGTTATATTTGGAACTAAAGCACGCAATGTGTAGAGCTTATCCTTCATTCGACTTCTTCTCCTTCGTTCTGAAATTAAAGTTCTTGATCGATCTCCCTTCGCGCTCCTCTTTGTTTGCGTAGACATAGTAGTAGTTGTCATGTTACCAGAAGAATATTCATCCGCATCATTTTCTTCTTCTCCCTGTCGTACTTGTTTCAATCCTTCACAATTGTTAGGAAAAGAATCGAGGAGAGAACTTGGATCAGAAAAGGTTGTAATAGGAGGATTATTGAACTGATCATATGGAAGTCCAAAACCATGGTCAAACTGGTTCTCAAGTGATTGGTTATCAATTGAACAACCATTAGTGGGATCACAATCAATGAAATTGTGACAAAACTTGACATTAGGCTCAGCAGTTTCACCTCTAATTAAAGCAATGAACTGCTCGAAATTTGCTTCATCAATGAAATCAAGTAAGCTATAATCAACATGTGCCATTGGAATTCCAGATGAGTTTGTTCTCTCCATTAGTTTGATGGTGAGTGCTCTGTCTTGCTGCTGTTACTATATATATACCAAGTACATGGGTTTGGTAAATGTGGCTTAGATTATTTTAGGTGTGAAAAGAACCATCTCCGGGTATCATATTGGTTCTAAACTGCCTGGGAATCAATAGTATGTTGCATTAAAAAGCATTTGATTAAATAAACTAGGTGTCGGTCTCTATCTAGCTAATTTACTTGGACACTTAGTAGTCTTATTCTATAATGCCTAAAAGTGATGATATTGTTAATGATATCCGCGTGATTAGTTTAACTTGTACATATGTATATAAGAGTGCATGGAATAGATTAATATGTTGATCAAATACATAGATCAGGTTCATGTTCTGCAAGTGACCAACTCCCAGCTGAGGAAATAATAGATAGACGTTTAACACCACTCTCATCTGAAAAGCCAATAAGAGAAGAAAGTGAGACACCATAACAAATTTATAGTAAAAGAATTCGACCTCAATCATATATAAACAACTGATACCATATTAATTTATCAACTTTCGTACTCCACAATACTTTCAATTACAAAAAGTCAAAATTTTAAATACATAAACACGTTCGCCTCAGTGAGTTTCCAACTCTCGACATCTTATCAAAAAGAGTATAGTAGAGGACTAGAGGGTATCCACAAACCTTACATATCATATATAACTACATATTCATTAGGGTAAATGGTGCCCAACAAATGTGTGTTATAGCATATTTACCGCGCTTAATTTTTACGATAAGGTAAAAAATACTAAAATCTAAAACTAATCAGACGCCTTATATTCACAAAACAAATACATACTTTACCGCAGCTAATTCCTGCGACTGCATCATACACACTTATTAGTTATTATGGACCAGCCTCATCCATTAGACAAACTTGACTAATTTATAAAGATCTATGAAACTGTATTTGGATCTCCCTAAAGGCATGAGTGGGCGGGGGATGTCTTAGGAAATGTAATTGACCATTTCAATCATGCTGGACTTGAATTTACAGCTACTTCTCTATTTGTCAATCTCAAACTGACCTACTCATATCCAATGATCGATCTAAAATTGAAATAGTTTTGTTTAAATATACATCTCAGTTCTCAACGCTCAGCAAAGTCAATCCTTGATGCTGATTCCAGTGTCTGCGCAAGTCAATATTCGATTTGTTGGCCAATAGAAACTGTCCAAACATTAACCCAATTTTATCACATTACAATTTTTTTTTCATATGTTCAAAATTGCCAATTATAAAGTTATAAGCAAGGCTAAAAATAGAAAAATTGTCACGAACAATTGTTTGAACATTAAAAATAACTTTTCATTTGGTTGGATTTTTTAAAAATCAAATATTATATTATCCGAACCCAAGCAATTTCGAAAATTTGAAGAGACGAGGAATAGAAAAATACCAAAAAACGGACTAATGATATTAGTTTTCAACTAAATTTTAAGTTCATATAATTGTCAATAACTTATTCTCATATTAATTTTGAACACAGTTAGATGAGTGATAATAGTAAACACTTTTAGCTTAACACTTATAATTTTATTGTTAGTCTACTAAAATGAGAATAATGATGAGCTTATCACATGATATAACAATTAATTAAAGCCATCACAGTCAGCGGATATATCATAGCGTAATGAATGACGAGTTTTAGCTCAAACTAACAAACAAAAATAATTAATAATTTTAAACACAGTTAGAAGGGTGATAAGTTGGTCATCTTTGCCAAGATTAGGACATAACCAACCGGGCTCCAACAACTGTTTAGGATTAAAAAGAGGAGTATCATTTTTAAAATGTTTAAACAGCTAGCGCTTCTGTTTATAAAATCATACGTGAGGTGAGCCAATACGCCGCATGTGTGCATGGCACTCGATAGGATTAAGCCAAACACGTGCCTTAATTAAGCTGGCTAATCAGTAATCAGTATATTTATCCAGATTAATTAGTGTGTAACAGTGTTACGCACGTCACCATTATTACCATGCTAATAGGATGCATTAGTATTCAAAATAATTACATTTACACATAGAACCATATACACAATCAGTACTTAGTAATCAGGGTCTCACAATAGTATGGTGCTACCAATTTTTTCTATGTTTTCTTCGATTTGATATTTTTTTAGAGCAACTCATGCTCTAAATTATCAGTGTTAGTTTATGATTTTTTGCTTTAAATTTAAAGATATTCATGAGTATAATATATATGTACGCACATAAATTCGAGTTATCGAGGTTGCATTAAAATTTAAAATAAAGATGAACGGTAAGAACGAGTGATTTTATATAATATAGGAAAAATAGTATCTAAAGTATATAATAGAGAAGTTTTCTACTAGTATGGTTTAAAATTTAATAAATTAATTATTATTAAAACAATCCAACCATATGAATGTTAATTTCATATCAAAATAAGTCAATGTACAAATTTTTCTATAATATATTACTTTGGAATTATAAATTTATGACAATAATATTATAGTAAATCTATGTCGTTGAATATATATAGACAAATAATACTATTATAAAAGTGATACTACACTACTTCAAATTTAATAAAAATTTGTATACATTCTTATTTTGATATAAATATTTCATCCGTACGGTTGGATTATCAAAAAAATAAATGAAATGCATGATTTATAATGCACTAATAGAGAACTTATTGTGCTTTAGAAACTTCGTCCCTTTTTATATATAATTATATATTGAGATCACTTATCATCCAAATCACTAGCAATTTTTATTAAATTATCAATTTTAACTACACAAATTAAACTATAAGTTTACAAATTTCATTTTTAAATAAAGGTAAACTGTTATTAGGCACATTGAGCTAGAAGTTAAAACGAATACAGAGCATTAGGTAGAGGTCTATTAGATGGAGTATTTTTTATATGGTTTGTGAAAAGGACGTTACTCTCGGTTTTAACTGGTGAGGAACCTGACTAGCATATAATTATTACTCTCTCCATCCCATTTTATATATCCTTTTGTAAAAAAAAATTATCTTAAATTAGTTGTTTTTTTCTTTTTTTCAACATGTATTTATCAACAATTTTTCAAAAATACACATTCTTATTTGTCATTTCCAATGTAGCATTATTTAGGTATTATAGTACTTAATATAATAAATGTGGGTAGATATGAAAAAAATTATAATCATTTAATATTTATTAATATGTGTTAAATTTATAAAAGGATCATCTAATTTGGGATGAAGGGAGTAGTAAAGGGTATACAATGCAAACAAGAAGACCAGTTAAATTATTGAATTATTCAGTCTCTAGAGTCATTTATAATCAGTAAGAACTGTAAGACTAAATACTCCTGACATTTTTATTCTAACTAAACACATGCAAATCGAATGTTTATTTTCGGGTTATTTCGTTTCACTTAAAGACGATAAAGACTTATATTTATTTGGTTCAAACAATTCCAATTTACAGCCACATTTCTAATATTGTGGAGTAGAATATACTTATGAGTACTCATTTTAACAGATTCATGACATAGATTACATATTATAATTATAATACATTAATACTATTAAATCCTGCTTAATGACCGGACCCTTTAGAGCATCTTCAATAAGGGTGCCAAGAGGAGATGTCAAGTGTATGTAACATGACACTCTTAGTCTCTTAGTTGTCACCCTATTGGAGCTCCAAGGGTGTTAGGAGGATATTAAGAAAGGTTGTCAAATTTGGGCACCCCTTGACACCTCCTCAAAATGGATAAAAAACAAACTTAACATAAAATGTATGCATATGTATTACCTCCTCCATTATATCTTATTTATTAGTTGGGTTAGTAGTCGATGTGGGGACCATTTGGACACCTTATATGGGTGCCAACTATTGGACTAAAAAGTTGACATAATATTACTATTTATAATGAGTTGACAATTTTTGACATCCCACGAGGGTGCCACCCTTGGAGATGATCTTACACCTGCAAATGAAATTCGACCATCTATCCGCTAATGATGACATGAGATTATGATATCATCTTTAAAGCTTACCTAGAGAACGACCTTTTTCTCGGCAATGTGCAGGGTGTTGAAGTTCAAGGGGGAGGTAATGAGGTCTGTGTACCTAAAATGCAGATATTCAAATTTCACGAATCTATGGTTCAATTGTTCAATTCAATAACCAACAATTTAGATTTTAGAAGGACAATGTTAACAGTATCTGAGGAACTTCCCAGGTACATAAATTGAAGTGGTTATATACATTAATTCATCAAAAGCAAATGCCAGTAACGATGGTCATGATTTTAGTCGGTCACTACAGTTAGTTAAGAGTTGTCACTCATCATTCTAAGATCACCTAGTCCTAGTTTGTTACTCACTTGTTAGATATACAGAGTGTAACTGAAAATCATGAAAGAATAGCTCATTACTTGCTGCTAATACATAAGAATTTCTCTTTTTGTATATTTAATTGGCAAAAAAGAAAGGGAAAAAAAATCTTTATCTGTCAAATTTATGGTTTGCACAAGACCAATCAGAGTATGACAGTAAGACTCCTAAGCAATTACTAGTTCTCAAAAATAATATATAATTCTCGATGTTGTTGATCACCGGAAACAGGTTCAAATCATCTAGTAACAAATCGAAATTAAATAAATAACTTGACAGATAGAACTTCATAGCCATAAATACAGAGATACCTACAAGTTGCTACAAGTTATGAGGATGAGAGTAAATATATAATATACATCTTACTGGTGAAACGTAACTTAAAGCTTCATCCTGATCTTCTCATTTTGATATTCAGAGGAACTTCCTTGTATGACTGAATCTTGACTGCTGCTTTTCTTGCTGGCCTCCCAATTGAATTTCTTCTCAACTCTAGAGGATCATATTTATGGACATAATTCTCATAGTTTTGTTCTTTTCTAATAGACGGTGTACCCTCAGAATTTGCAGTTTCTTTATGCAAAGGACTTTCAACAAGTTGATTAACTGAATAATTTATATCTTCCAACTCAAACAAGTTCTCTTTAGGTTCCTGATCAGAGGATTTAACCCTAGCAGACTGCCTTCTCAAACATCGCCTGAACGAAGGATAAGAACACATTTATAGCATTTCAACGATGAGGAAAAACACGTTTTGTCTTTTGATCATTAGCCTGACAAATCTGTTAGCGGGAAGAAACAAATATTTGGAATGATTTTGTGGAATAAGAGAAGAGGAGAGTCAAAAACCAAACGATGCCCTCAAGAAAGTCAGGACACTGAGAAGAACATTGTTTCATTGCATCAAAGGTAATTCAGCTGTCTGTCTTTTTAGTTAAAATTATTATACAAAGTTGAAATGAATCAGACTCCAAAATGCAGACTAACCTCTTGTTTTCAGCTGTCTCATTTTCAGAAACTTGTTGAGATATCAAAGGGCCCATAGCTGCATTATATTCAGAATTGTATAGAGTTAAAAAGAAGTTTGTGAAATAAAAGGGAGTTTAGACTTTATATAATAGTTAGCATTTACATCGACTTTTTAATGGACGCCTTCTTCTGCCGTCACATGCATTGTTATTCCTAGTAGATATGTGTTCCGTACATTCCTCATCTCCATGCTTAATGAACAAAGCAACACAAGTATTAGTGATAAATATGCTGTATGTAAATTTTTAACAATATTTAATTAACAAGGAAAGAGCTTTGATGGAATACTTGAGAGACATTGTTCTGCCCATTCATCTTGCGATGCCCCTGAAAAATCAATGGATTCAAAAGATTTATAAAGAAGTTATCAATGAGCATACTATAAAACTCAAGTGAATAATAAAAAAGATGATATATTATTATTATTATTATTATTATTAAGAAGTATATATTTAATCACCTATAAAGTGAGGATCAACAAAGACATAGGCTAACAATAATAATAATAAATACATAAAGTTTTTCTTAGACTATCCTTTGCAGCCTGTTCCAGAGAGTTATACGTAGAGAAAAGGAAAGAGGACGACACCATTGAGAGAAGTGGAGGGGAAGGAAGCTAAGTTGATACTATCTTTCAAAGTCCTGTGTTTTTCTAGAAAGTTGGAGAAAGTTTAGCTATAGATGTAGTAATAAAATTGTTAACGTGTAGTCTAAGATTATAATCTTGTGTTTTTCTTTTATCTCCAAATTCCCCAATTTCCGGATGGTTAGGCTGAAAGGAAAAGTATAAGAATTTTCTTTTCTCTTATCTCCTATTCTATCCAAAAGAAAACTTGGGTATACAGATGCAGAAAGTTTTCATTAATATCTATATCTTTCTTTTATTTCTTTTTAAACTAAAACCAAGGGGCTGTTGAGTAATTTGGTTCTTGCAAAATTCTTCGCCAATATATAATCATTTTATTTTCTATTACAAAATTATGTTCTAGCATTGTAGTCTTATTATGATAAAGTTATCTTGGGGCTGGCAGTCCTAGGTTGCTTGAACAATATATGTTTCTGATAATATAGACCCACTACTGTGGTTTGAAAAAGGAAGAGGCAACAATGATTAAGATGAAGAGAATTCTCTGTACTCAATATCCGGTGGTGATGTTTTCAACAATTTGGTCATGCACACTTGCAGCATAATGCACAAAAATGTGAAGATCTCATCTGATCAACAATCCAAGGCACGACATATTTCCTCTATTCTAGCGACACAATAACTTCAGTGACACCTTACTATGCTTTTATTATCTGTCCATAAATTTGTAGAGATATGACTAGACTATGAAGAACTCCCACATGACGTCCAAGTATTTTAGGTTACAGAGTAGAAATCTAATCTTAAGCCTTTTTTGGAGATTTCTAATAAAGTAGAGTTTTACCATGCTCTAATGCCTCACTACCATTTATCATCAATAGTGTTGCTATTTTGTGATATAATTGATTTGTTAGCAGAATGATAGTGAGTTCCTCAGAATGACCAGAAAGTTATGGTTTCAAGCATTATTTTACATCAAATATTTGTATCAAAGTCATGCTGTCATAGATGCCAAGTCTCCTAAGTGTCTAGACATGGCAAGATGTTTAAGAATGAATCTCCAAAACAAATGTCGAAGATATAACATATACCCATACTAATTTGCCTGGCATTGATTACACATCAAATTCTAATAGCTTCTCTCTTATAGTCCATACAGTGGAGAAAGATCTGACCTCCAGTTCCGCATTCTTTGCTTTGAGTAAGGCGTCCTTGCAAACAAGTTCATGCTGAAGTGATTTTAACTGCAATAAACAGTACTTAATCTGTCATACAACACATTTATATAGGTAAATAAAATATCTAATCTTTGAGTTTAGAGGTAGATAAACATGTATACATTAGAAAACAGAAATTAAAAAGCTATATCGAAAAAATTGAATATTTTTGCCTGATGAAAAGAAAACATTTAGCCTAGTTTTCACTTTGTCCAACTTATTATAAAGGCTTGATTTCTATCATTTCTTAGGTCAATAAGTTGTCATATAGCCTATACAAAATGAAGATTAAACTTTGACCAAATGAAAGTATAGTTTGAGTCTCACCTTTTCTTTACTCAAATTAAGTTCCTGCAAACATATCACAAAATATTCAGCACAACATGTACATAATTATTTATACACATTTAAGAGTACACCACATATAAAGAAGTGGAAATCACAAACCGCTAGCATACGGCTATTTGACTGAGCAAGACTCCAATTCTGCAATTGCATTTTTTGAAGAGTTGTGCGCAATTTTCTCAGCTCAATTCCACTCAATTCAATAATTTTACTGTTGGAAACAAACAAAAAAAAATCAAAACCATAAGCTAAAAAAAGAAAAAGAAAAAACATACTTGGTAAACCAAAGAAAAATCATAAATAAAGCAAAGCATACTTTTTGTCTCCAAGGAGTTGCATCAAGGCCTTGTTTTCCTATTCGAAAACATATCGAAAATTCAAACAAACTAAACAAAATCCCATCCACTAAAAACAGTATAAATGAAAATAAAACACACACAAACACACAATGTGAGGGTTTACATTACCTTGAGGAGGCTATCAATGTACTCCTTGCTTGAAGAATCGGCTATTTGCAAATTTTCGACATTTACGGGTGACTTTTGTTGAGGTTGGGGCACTGAATTGGTGATATCAGAAAGCCTTTTCCTTACTATGCTTCCCAAAGATGACATTTTTGCAACTCTACTGTCTGCCTTCATAATTTTCCCAATTTACTCGATAAGAGTCCGATTAAATTATATGGGCATCCAAGATTTTGAATTCAAAATGGAACCCAGAAGTGAATTGAAGTTAAATGTTAGGGAGAGATACAATCTGTGTTGTTGGTGTTTTTTCATAAACCCTAGAAAAGTGAAATTTGAAAAAAGAAAAAGGGGAAAGCAAAATAAAACAAAAGAAATTAAAGAGTGAGAAAGAAGGTGACATATGAGACATTTTAACGGTTATCCGAAGCTATACTGCCTGTGGCTAGGTGTGTATCCGAACCTAGTTTCAAAACTCAAAAGCTAGAACTATTTGGCCCGGATTAAACATGCATAACATTCATATTCATCTTATGGTTCCGAATCTGTGGGGTGGATAGATTTCATTTTTATACATGAAATTTAAATTTACTAAAATATTTGGGTTTTTTTTTTAAATTTCAAAAAACACATTCGTATAATTCAAGTAACATTTAGCAAGTTTTTATGAACTATACTATGAAAATTTATATTTTGTGTTGGAATCGATTGTAATAAAGAATTTACTATCCCTAACCTTGATGAGATATTAATTTTTTTAAATAAAATATCTGTTATTAATTTCCAATCCTAGATCCAAATAGTTGGTTTCACTTGATTTGAACATGTTCGATATTGTCAATACAAAATATTTATACATAAGCTGAAATTATGGGTTACCTTCCTGGAGGCTTACATCCAAGTATATATAAAAAGAGTACACTAATTTTATCGACTCATTTGCACAAATTTTCGACTAATTTGACAATTTATATTATCGATCTGTTTGTTTTACTTATAAGTTACTTGTTTATTAGATAAGCTAATGACTAATGAGCCCTATGTCAGAACATATTTTTATATGGTAGAAGTTAGAACAACTCACTTATCTAAAGACCTTCATCTGCATTATGTTTTAGATTGGCCAACTCTACAAACCCTCCTAACCAACTATTTGATTCATACAAGCTAATTCTTCATGGCTAAAGAACCTCAGTTTCTCATGTTTTCTTGAGCTTCAGAGGAGAAATTCGAAACAAGTTTACATGTTTCTTATAGCGCAAGGATTTGTAGCATTTATGGACAAAGTGACATAAATGTTGGGGATGAAGTAGATTTGACAATCAAAGAAGGGATAAAAAACTCTATGAGCGCCATAATTATATTATAGGTGGTGCCTTGATGAGCTTTGTCCTCACACTGCACCACATTCTTGAACGTAAAAAGACCTCTAAGTATGTTATTATAGCAATTTTTATGAGGTTAAGATCGGAGATATTAAACACCAGCTCGGGAACTATGGCCTCGCGCTTGAAAGGCACCGAGCAAGGCACGACAACAGATTCCTGGTTGTCAATAATTTTATGTATGCTATATAATACTTACCTTTTTCCTATTACTCTCTTATGCTAGTGATTTGTCTAATATGTTCTATGTTACATAATATATAAACAGGTAACACTGAGTTTTTCTTTATTTCGTTTAATTCAGATCAAAAATCATGTATGATCATCTATTGAGTAGTGTATAAATATGAAATATATATGTACCTAGCATCGATAGATAACACTGTCTTTTCTCAACTATTCACTGATACTTTAGTGACACAAATTTATGTTGCCCCTTTTATCGCATTACAAGTTTATGAGTTTGAATTTTCACTCTTCCTCTCCCCTTCTTTTCTGGTAAAGGTCAGTTACTGAAATCAAAATACACATACATCGTGTATCCACTAGTGTTTGAATTGAACTCTTAACCTCTTGTTACCAAGAGAAAGGTGAGATCCACTTGGCTACACTTTGCAGAATACTCTTTCACCTTTAATACTTAAAAACTTGTGCAATCCACCATATATATCGCGTTTTGTTAATCATTTTCAGGTTACAAAGCACTTTTATCCAAAACACCGTCAAATTTTTTCAAGTTAAATTTGCTGCAACATTCCCAGAAGCAGCGCCAAGAAGTTTAATGTCACCAGGCAGTTGTTATGGCAAAATAATTCTTTACACAACTAATGTTGACAATGGCCTATTTGAAAGTGGCATGGTAAACCAGATTCTGAAGAGTGGAAATGTGGTATTTGAGAAGAAAAACTGTTCAAAAGAGCCCGAGCATTTGAGAGAGTTTAAAGAATTGGCGGGTAATGACAAGGTGAGGTTTCCAATGGTAATTGTGAATGGTAAGGACTTCTGTGTGGAAGAGGAAGTTGAGGGTTTAGAGTATTTTGTAGGCAGAGTGAAGCTCAAGTCAGCTCTGGATATATTATATGTGGGGGCAAATGCGACGCAAGAGTTTAATTGACTACATGAATAAAGTTGGTGCAATTTTTGGTTTAGCCGAGAAGCTAATGTAAAGTAAGATTCAAATTTATGCAAAATTTGTATGTAAACAGTTATGTATGAACATTGTTTGTCTTCAGTGTTTTTCTTTTGATACAGTTTCTTGATTCAGTTCTCACAAAATGACATAAAAATGGATCGTAATTAAGAATATCTTAGCTTGCAAGATAATTTCATTTTATTTATAATAAAACGTCTGCTAACATCATTCGTGAGGAAAAATCATAATTGCAGGCTTGGCCGGATCTTAGTTGAGCTATGCAGGAGAAATTTTAAGAGATTAACATTAATATTTTGCTAATAAAAACTTGCAAAACCTACAATGTTTAAATCTTGCTAGTCATTAGTATGGATACTTGAGAATACTGCAACTGAGGATGTACTCGGGGAATTTAGCTAACTTTTCCTGAGATGTCAAGGTTATGAATCCCCGAAATAAATTATATTCTAAAATTTCTATGAAGTATTTTCATTCAAGACCCGGAAAGTTCCCTAAACCTTCCACAGTTGACTGACTTAAACAGTGAATATAGATTAAATTTTGTTATTGATCATACAGTATCATTTAAAAGAAAAGGCGGGAAAAAATGCACTTGCAACACTTTTTTAGCAGAATAGTCGACTTCCAGAAAGCTACATCCACCTTGTACTCTATTTTTATAGCATTTTGTATTCTATATTTAAATAGCACGTTATATTTATTGACCAAGTCACTCCCTCCTTTCGAGCAATTTTGCCTATTAGAACATATTATTATTATCTAAAGATCATCATTTGAATTATGTCTTGGTTAATTAAATCTTTAACCACTCCTAACTATCTGATCTGATTCAGAAGAAGCTAAATCATCATAGCTAAAGAATCCTCATTTTGCCATGTCTTCTTGAGCTTCAAAGGAGAAACTCGCGACAAGTTTAGGTTATTTAGGTGTTCTTACCGTATAATGAAAATTATAATTTTTAATTAATTTTTTCATAAATTAAAATTTTGATTATATATTTTAATCCAAAAAAGATTAAAAATAATAATTTTTACAATACCATCAAAATACCTGAAATATATAACAAAAAAAGTACCTAAAAATATGTGCAAAAAATCAAAACTCGACTATATTAAATTTTAACGTATTTCTAATGAAGCTGAAATCTTAGGCCGAGACATCGAACTGAAAGCTGTATATAGGTATATCAGTCCAATTAAAACTGGACCTATAAGCCTAGATACAAGATTGGTTTGGCAGCCAGCTTCTAATAACT